>CM060845.1:37600000-37912500 GCA_030762175.1 Metallyticus violacea | reverse complement strand
GAAAATAAAGGGATAGAAACAAAGAATGTGTTTAAATAAATTGCTCAAATTAGCGATCTTGAACATGGCACAAGACTTTGGCACAGAAAACATTATCTTGCCTTGTCAAGGAGTGTAACCAATATCTTCACAGGCTGTGAAACTTCTCATCTAAGTCTTTAGCCTTTGAGGAAAAACAAAGTTGTCAAAGTATTTCGATATTTGTATCTAGTTCTGCTTCTCTACTTCTTTATATAATATATATGTACACGGTGTTGCACAATCGCGGCATTATACCCGCATGTACGAAAGTGTATGACACGCACGCCGTATTGGTTGCATCATGCAGGGGTTTCAGGGATGGATAAAACAGACGTTGTGTAATTTGCAGCGGTTTGAAATAAGGAAAGAGGATGTGTTAAATAAATATGTGTAGAGTGGAGGGAAGGATTTGGAAAAAGGAAAGTAATGCGTTTGATTTAGATTCCCAGAGGTAAATGTTGATGTCTCCTCTCCGACGATGATTTCCGCTGACTTATATTTTTCCAGCTGTCGAGACTCTGCTGCTGGATATTTTTACGGTTGGGGTAACTTTCTGCACTCTTGTAAGAAAATTACATTTTACACACAATAATTCAACACTTGTACAGGAAATAAAATGACTTTACACTCACGACTATAATAAGGAAGTTACATAAAATTAATTGTTATAATTACTCTAACTATATATAGGGGTGGCAGCTCATAAATACTGCCTCAAATTTTTCTATCCTTTAATTTTCTCTGTAATATTTTCACTACTGAATAAACTACAAAGCTAATATTCAATCGAGGTATAGTTATTAATACTGTTAATTTCTTCTCTACTTATATTAAATGTAATTTTTTTTAGCTCTTAGGGATTCTGAACTGCTGAATTTAGCTTCAGTTCACGTGAGTTAATTAAAGGGAAACATTTTCAAAGAAAATATAGGTGTTAAGTATTTGTAGCACGTTCTCAGTATTCAGGTATTGATGGTTGTTAAACAAGCTGCTACTTTTACCCAACCCTTACGGCATAATTTGGGTTGCCTATTCTGCAAAATTATACTGCGATTCTGGGACACATAGTATATTCGTGCATTAAGGATCATTGAGCATGTGGTGCATATGAAGTGTTTTTTGTTCCCAAATCTGAAACTTAATCCAATTTTAAGAATACGAAAAATCGGGAAAATGCAGAAGAATCAGAGACGATTGAAACTCATTCATACATCTATATTAAATTTACTGCAATCCGGCACAGTGCACTATTGTCAGCAAATCATTCTGGGCAGTTCCCCAGCAACCACAAGGCACTTCATAATAAAAGCATCGTGGACTCTCAGCAAATGTGTGTCACTTCAGATTAAAAGAACGGAGTCAATACAAGAAGCGACTTTATCGTGTTACGTATGTGCATAAGATTTTGACAATATCACAAGAACGCTGCAACTAATTGGAGCGAACGTTATAGAAAATGTTTGGGTACGCTACACTCAAAATTCACCACGTTTCAACAATAATATAGTCAGACCGCAATTATCTACTTTCAGAATGTTTTCGTTTCATTTTCGTGATACGCAAGTAGAGTGTAGAGTGCATTGTGCTTAGTAGCAAGGATTTTTATTTTTTGTCCAACAATGCCTAAGAAAAACTGCCAGAAGTGTACTGCTTAAGCAGAGGATTGAATTTTAACTACAGTTGGTGGAGAAGTTATGCTTGTCAAGTCTGCAATAATAACGTGGGTAGTATTTTATTTCGTATTAAGAAATTAAATCACAGTTTTAAATGCTTGAGTTTATTTACACCTGTATAAATCCAGTTAATGTTTCTTCCTGATGTCTATGACTTTCTCAAAGGCAAAGGTGAGAAATATTATTATGTGAGTTTATTTGGTATCAGAAAATCCAGTTGTTAAATACTATTGTCTAGTAACATCTGTGATGCTGAAAAATTGTAATTTAAAAACATTTTTATAGAGAATGTAAATAGCTCATTAAATATGAATTTAGAAAAATATTTATAAAACTGTGCTCTTCAAGTTGTTATATGTCACATAAAATCTTTGTTGCAATTAAAAGGTAGCCTCTATAGTTGTTTGTTGAACCTCACTATAAAACAAATTAACACATTTTAAGGAATTTAATTATTTGCATATGTTAGTTAAATATTAGTTCATGAAATTATCAAAAATAGTAACTTTCTTGAAATAAAATACGGTTTCATTTGTAAGTTTTAACGGTACACATTTTGTTATTTTTAGTGCAAATGAATGCACCCCTTATTCATCACGTTGGAATTATATTAGAATGCGAATGTCAAGTAGTACTTCCTATAAGAAGCTGTCTCTAAGAAATATATATGAGCACGCGCGCGTGTGTTGCCATTCAGTCAAGAAGGAAGAAGGCATGGGTCAAAACACAGTTGGAAACAATGTCAGCTATACGTTGACTAATAAAAATTAAGTTGTAGGCTCTTCTGCATACAAACAAGTCTGTTCCTTAGATCTAGAAACAGCCCATTCCTACTAAAGCTGGCCTCATTTGGTTGCTACAGCAATACTGCAGTAGTGCCGTATGTACCTACTCGTGTCAGAAGTTCTGTCAACCACAATTGTAAATAAAGAAGAAAAAAAACAAATACCTAGAACTTAACATTACAGATCAGGTACAAACTTTAAATTGAATTCTGAAAAAAGTGAAGAAGTCTATGAATTTGCGTAAGTGAAATTATGCATCGCCTTTTTAGACTGCAGAAAGGCGTTCCATTCAGTAAAATAAAATAGCATGCTACAAACACTAGCATATCATGGCAATGAATACAAATAAATAAAGATCGTAAGCAGCCTTAGTGAGCGAAGCCGTGCTAAAGTAAAAAGTAACAAAGGATACCAACCACATAGGCTTGAAAAAGGAATAAAACAAGGGGATCTAATTTTTTCGAAGTTATTTACATGCTTCTTCAAAGATATATTCAGGAAATTAAAGTATAGGATGAATATAAATGGCAATAGGATAACAGTCTTTCGTTTCGCAAATGATATCATTTTCTTTGCACAATCAGTAGTAGAACTTGAATGCATTGTCCCAAGAGCTCCGTGCAAAAAGCAAACAAATTGGCCTCAAAATTTACTCTTTAAGTACCAAAATCGTGACAAATTGAGCTAAAATCCTTATGAGAGTGGATGAAGAAACATTATCAGAGTATATTTATCTGGGTATCGACGTAGTTTCTCACAAAGAAGCGAGAAAGAAATAAAAAGAAAGTCCCTTTGCTTGGGGAAAATTTTGGGGACTCAACTTAAATCTGCAGGATGCAACCCTCAACCTAAAGTTGAAGCTTGGGGCATTGGAACGGGGTGTATTTCCAGTTCTCACGTATGGCTGACACGGTGTCACAAGCAAGAGCACTGAACACAATTCAGGTGTGCCAGAAAATATGGAGAGGAAGGTGCTAGATGCCTCACTTCCAGACGGTGGTGTACAACAATTTGAGGAAACGGACAGGCAAAAACAAAATCCACTCTCAAATGGGGATGGTGTGAACACGTCGTGAAGTTTCAAGAGAGCAGGTGGACATACGTGGCAACAATGGCATTCTTATTCCAGAAGGAAAAGAAAAGACAGGCCTAGATGTCGATGGTCAAATTTCTTCAAGACCATAGCAGGAAATAAGAGACATGTAGAAGGACTTAATAAAGACTTAAGGTAGCCAGGCAAAAGTAAAGATCACTGAATATAGTCAAGAGTGTTTAGATCGAGTTCAGCGCTTAGAGCAGACTCACTTGAACTGGCTCAACAAGTGAACATATTTAGAGTTGTCCCCATCCCGTGTAGGAAACCTTTGCTCTAAATGGAATTTGATAGACTTTCATTTCATTTCACCCATTTACCCAATTCAGCACTTTCAGAAGAAGTTTACTCCTAGAAACGTATTTATTTTTCACTCTTAGCCTTCATACATGCCTTCAAACAGTCTGCCAGTCATTTATAGCTGGAACAGTTACTGCTGGCACAAGGGACATTTAGGCTCAAATATTGTTATACCTGTAAGAGCAGGTCTTCTTCAAAATGCCTCAAAGTTTGTTGTTGAGGGATTCAGGTCCGGGCTGGATGATGCCCAGTGGTTGTTGGCGATAACTGGTGTGCGTTGTTTTAAGCCACTATCACTTAGTTGCAGCTGAGGATCAATCTTGTTGGAAGATCCAATGTCGGTTTTGAAATATGGTCTAGCTCAGAAGCTTCACAACTCAAGTAGACTTATGACTCTGGTCTTCGTCCCCTTGTTGCAAAAGCTACTCTCGCTAGTCATTGTAGAACACTTAATTGATTTTACATAGTAATCACGTTGGGCCAAGGAGTAACCTGGCGAGTTTCCTCATATACCCGGTCATTTTCAAAGTTTCCTCGATAGTAAAGATGTTCTCGTATGTGTACAGGTTATTGGGTGTTCATTAAATGCCGTTTGTCATTTTGATGTCTGATTCATTGTATCAAAGTTATTTTTTTAGAATCCAGATAATAGCTAAAACTACTTAGCAGATCATGGTTCCCTGTATCAAAGTGATTGTTCAAGACCCTCTGTGACCAGCATAATTCGTGCGTATTCGTTAACATATTTATATATATATATATATATATATATAATGTTTTAGAAATACTTTTACAAACTTTGGTAGCGCGTTCCTCACAAGAAAATAAGAAAAAAGAGCCCATATAAACATATGTCTGGAAATCCTTAGCTTTTGAGTTATTAATGAAAGTTTACCAAAACCAGAAACAAATCTCACTATTCACAATGTCAACTAAGAAACCCATAATACATGTTTAAACCTCTTGCTTCCAGGAACACTGGTAGGATCATGGACTATCGCACCCTTTCAAATACTCCCATATGATGTCAAATAGTTTCGCAGGCTTCCGCGACACATTGATGAAGTGTCTCTACATTAGGAATGTGTGCTGCATAAACCAATTGTTTTAGATGGCCCCACAGATAAAAATCCAAAGGATTGAGGTCGAGGAAACGTGCAGGTCATTAAGTTGGTTTTCCCCTACCTATTTATGTCATGGTAGATATCCGCCAGTGCATCTGAATAATGCGATTAAAATGTGCTGGAGCCCCACCATGCATTAACTACATGGTACTTCTTATTTGCAAGGGCATGAAATGGATATTCTGCATGGTTAAACACAACACAACATGCAACACAAATGAAACACATTAACCATGAATGTACCCAAATGAGAAATGTAAATAAGTCTCCTTGGCAACACGTGGCCATGTAGGTATACAATGAGTGCATCAGCAGACTTGTATCGATAACATCATTCGATGACCTAACAAATTAATTTTATTTTCGTTTACGAACCTAAGTTGTTAGACTGTACCTTGAATCGGGTAGCAGCTTTAGTTTGAGGGAGGCTTTGTTAGTGAGTTGTTATGTGTTACTCGGTGCTTTCACTGTGTGTAAATTGTGTGTTAATTGTTCTTCAATGATTCTGTCACAAATAAATCTTTCCCCTGAACAGCGGTTTATATCAGTAGTGCTCAGTTTTGCAATTGGGCCTTTCGCGATAACCCACCAAGCATGGTGAGTTATTGCTTCACATGGTTATCTAATGCTTGAATATCCTCAACGGAATCTAAACGTATGTTGAGAGAGTGAAAATTAAATAATTTTTATTCGTGTCCACCTAAATTCAATAGTTTGCAAAATATTGTAACCTACTTGACATACCAATTATTAACCATAAACTTCAAAACTAAAATCAAAACATACAAAATAAAATATATTTAGGAAGTACAAAGAAATTTTCAAGTAACCTTAGTTTCCCACAGAGGGACAAGTGGCAGGCCCATTGCCTCCAACACCATCTGACAAAAAAAAAAAAAAAAAAAAAAAAGATCCGCCTAGGTAATCTGGCGGAAGAAGGGTCTCCTTTAGGTGCAAGGTTCGCAGGTTCAAACCCGATTGGTGTCAATAGATTTTGATGTAAACATCTCAAGCGCAAGTCCTCCGGTAGGGACTTCAAACCGTAGATCTCCTGTCGAAGATTTACGGCACGTTAAAGAACTCCATACCTGAAAAAAGAGGTCCCTAGGCAAAATTATTGGTCGTTTCATTCTCAGAAATTACCTTAGTTCCTTGCCAGATGGTGTTGGAGGCGATGGGCTTGCCACTTGTCCCTCTGTCAGTAACTAAGTTTACTTGAAATTCTCCTTGGTTAATTGAAAATTTGTGCCCTCTGTTCCGGGACGTAACGTCAGGTACTAACTACTTCAAAAAAGGACCCTGCCAATACATTTATCAAATTTGTTTATCTGCATCCTTCACAGATGGTTGTCCGAAAATGGAGTAATGTCTGTCATTACAACTGTGTTCTTGAAATGACTTGAGCTGCTTTAATAAGACGTAATTTAACAAATTTCCCATCTCGGTATTTTTTTTAATAGTGTGTAACGCCAATTTGTACAACTATTGCGTCACAGGTGGTGGACACTAATGATTCGCGAGTCACTAGATAATGAGACATCAAATAATGAATACGCAAAGAAACGTTTTGTTCATCCCAGTCGGCTCTTCACGGTAGGGAACAGGAAGAAATCGCATGGTGTCGGGTCGAGACTATAGGACGGATGAGTCATTGGTTTTGTCTCAGTTCTTTGCTGAAACTCCATTGTTATATTAGCGGTGTGAGCTGATGCATTATCATAGTGCAACAAAATGCCCCTTAGTCCTGTCTTTGGACGCTGTTTTTGGATTTTCTGAAATACTTTCGCAAGGCAAACTTCTGTGCACCATTTTGCAGTAACAGTTTTCTAATTTCCGAGCACAATAGAACTGATGTGTGTGTGTGTGTGTGTGTGTGTGTGTGTTTCGTCACCCGAACAATATCTGAAACACATCGAGATTTTCTAGCATTTCTTGGCACCATTCCTTTCTTCTTCTTCTTCTTCTTCTTCTTCTTCTTCTTCTTCTTCTTCTTTTTGCACGAAGGTACTCATTGAAGGATGGTTCAATTACTCGAACTAATTGCTAATGCCAGTGCAATGTCCTTGTAGGTTAGTCTTGGAGCTTCACTGATCATTGTTTCCATAGAGGTGATGTTCTTCTCAGTCACTGCTGTTGCTGGCCTGCACTCTGCTCTTCATCTTTAACAGATTGCCGCCTCCTCTTTAATTATCCAAACCAGCGGAACACAGTAGCACGCGAAGGAGCTCCTTGAACGCGCAAGTGACTGCGTTTCATTGAAGCCACTTTTGAAATCGTACATCACCATCGCACGAAAATGCTCTCTCTGAATCTCTATTGCACTTAACAAGAACGTTCACAATTTTCCGACTTATAACATAAAATTCAGGAAAATGAATAATACAACAAAGCTCTGCCTGCTACCTTGGCAGTACCAATGACTGAATAATTTGGACCCAGCAACGGTGCTTTCCCTAGGAGTGGTTAATGTTCTGTGTCTCAATACTTATCTAGTGATCCTCTACGATATGAGATGAAATGATAAATTTGGAAAGTATTGTTTTAAGAGGGATATGTTTCAATCCTAAGTTTAGGGTACCTCCTCGATATTTGCCATTAATAAGGATTGAGGAAAATCTAGGAAAGTTAGTCGCAATGGACGGTCCTGGAGGGAAACTAATCACATACTTCTCGCTCACGAGTCCTTAACGGCATCAGCCATCAGCATCGATGTCTCCCAAGCTATCGCATAGCTGGTCTGGAAAGACATTCTGTTAAACTGTCGTTATTAGATGAGGTGTACGCTTTCCCATTGGCATATGATTGTTTTAGTTCCTTTAGTAGGTTCCCACGCTCAATGCCTGAAAACTACAAAAATAAATAAATATAAAACAAACAAAGCTTCTAGTAAAACACGAAAAGAAGCAAATAAATTAATAAAATGTTTTAACATATTCTAGTACTTATTGATGCTATCAGAAGCGATTCTACCTTTATTTTCACTGCATGCACTATGATGAAGACGATAATGAAAATGGATAATGCTTCGTTTTACAGCCTGCAAAACTTTAAAGCTGAACTAATTAATGAGTGATTTTTTCACAATAAAAGAATAGGTCGTTCCATTCTTTCTGAAAATATCATTTTTGTTTTTTGTTTGTTTGTTTGTTTGTTTTTCTTGCGAAAAATACCTTGGATAGAAACATGTCTGTTGATACTCTGATAGTGCTCTCCTAAGGCGTAGGACATGCGAGACGCTACTGTTTACACTGCATGCTGTATATACGAGCGACAGGAGACGTGACTTTTGCGATTCAACCTGAGTTCGCCAAATTCTACGCCTCCTATGTTTGGCCATACGTGATTTACATAAAGAGAACTATCCTCAAGGCCGTGGTGAAGTTTGAATATTTTCCTTCACATCTTTGTTTATAAATAAGACTGTAGAAGGTTGCTTGCTGCACATTTCGTTTTAAGTATTTCGGCGTGATTGTTCAAAACGTTCTACTTAATGAAGGAATTCGACTTATTTATGTCATCTTGGTATATCTCTGCTAAGTTTTGAATTTTGATCTTTAAATTTTAACCCCATCTAAAAGTTATCTTTAATATCTTGTAGCACCTAGGACGGATGTTTAGTTCATTCGTTATACTGTCAATAGCTTCTGATAAAACAAATTGAACAAACCCTGCTCTGAAACTTGGATCCTTCATCTTCCCTCGTCAAGAATTTTTTATTTTCCATTTTCCATATTTTCTTACAAATCAGCAAGTAAATGGTTATTCCCACCAATTATTTCAGTTTTGGTAAAAACATCAGATGGGAAATAAGACTATAATTGATTCCAAAAGATTTTAGGATCATGATCATGAATGTTTCTGACTGATTTCTAAAGTGCATTAGTTCCTTGTAGAAACTAGTTTACGCGATAAATTTACTTGCTTCAGGAACATATACCAGAAACAAGTACCGTCAATTAGTCAATCTTCATGATATTTCAAGAACAATACGACTATGATGATCCCATGAATGGCAAACTTCTAAATACAATTGAACTGGTATATTCTACAGTGTTCATTTGCGTAAGCATATTGAACGGCATAAAAAGGACAGTCAAACTGCTTCGCAAGAGAAATAGGACAATATGGGAAAATATTTCCAATTCATTTTTGACTCAGCTCGTGATATCAGTCAAAACGAAGGAATGGCAAAATCAATTCCTTATGTGAAAACGACAGACCTGAACCCGACATTTCTAACAGCTTCGTCAATTTTTATTATTAATGGTATAACAGATTTTGTTCTCTCTGAAGAGATTTCCAAAAAGGCAGAAAATTGGTGACTTGAACATGAAGAATTATAGCGAGTCATCATATGACATTTGTACCAAGGTTTGGGGTTTAGGTTCATTTTATTTAAGGACGCTCTTTAACAACTTTGGTCATTTGCATCCCATTCAATTTAGGACTGAAACGGCCGATAAATTTTGCTCAGATGCCTCTCCTTTTAGGCTTGAGGCTCTTTTACGTACCATAAATCTATGACACGGGATCAATGACTTTACTTTCCTTTCGAAGAAAACCATGCTTAGGGCTGTTGCGTAATAAAAAAAACATCGACCCAGGCTGGGATTGAACCATGGAACTTGGGTCTACAGGCAAGTATGGTTACCACTAGAGTATCAGGACCAACAATTGTACTAATACGTATGACATCAATGAAGAACTACAATCGAGAATGTTCCAGAAACATAAACTTGCCCCCTTTCGCACCACGTGCAGCCAAAGCTCTAAATTTAGTTATTTATGTACGATGCTGAATTATCACTGAGACTCAAACATTCGTCTTTTTCCCAGCTTCTACATCAGGTTAGGAAATGTGACCACTTCCCTTAGATTGGATTGTAAGAACGGAATTTGATACTTGAGCCTTGTTCAAGGGCTGGCCGTTTGTGTTTATGTACTAACCGGAACCCCCTCCAAGAAATTCCAGACCCTCAGAAGGGCCGCTTCGATACCAGGCATCGAGGCAGAAAACTTTCTAGTGCTCAAGCCACCGTCACGCCGTACACAGCTAAGCATAAATCGCCTGGCACTTTTGATCCTGTAACAACAAAATGAAACAAAATAGGAGAGCGGAAAATTCGTGGAAAGGAAAGATCCATCTCATATTTTCCTAAGTGACCAGGAGACACCACGAAAAAATCTAGTATACCGGCCACAAGGAATTTGAACCTGAGACTTCTTAAATGCGAGTTGCAAACGTTACCGCCTGAACACCCGCTCGAGTCACTTTTCTTAACTTTTAGGAAGTATTCTAATACTCTGGGGTTGATAAACCTACATCTTTGAAACTAGCTATAAACATACATAATTATTATCTGCTAATGTTGCAAAAGTACACATTGGTTCCACAGTTTTAAATAAAAAATGAGAATCTTTATACTCCTACAAAACAAAAGGCATGCTGCTATGTGTATAAAGTTAGAAAAGATTGTTATCATACAACATCTAACACGATAATGTGTCTACCTGGTTCATCTAAAACAAACCGAACATTTATTATCATTTTATGTTCTGCTATAATTTTCATAATTATAAGGACGTGTGCCGCTACACCCATTTTCCGATTATTGCTGAATTAGTTAGTAGGATGTCTGTGGTGCACTTGGTTAATTATGTACATCCTGTAATTGTATAAAGCAGCTTGTTAGTTAGTCCGTTCAATCAGTTTGTTCACTAGTGTGTCTCTTGTGCTACACAAGACTTAAGGAACCAAAATATCATCAAATGAAGATGATCAACAATTCATTTTCCGATCATTTTGATATGCATGCTAAAATTCAACAATATTTCTTTCTTGGTGCTATTAATCCGAAAAACGAACTCCATTCAGTATCTAGAAATAGAAATCGATTATGAACCTACAGCATCTCCTCTGTGAGAGGTAAAAAAACTTGATGCCTGCATTCTTTTCTTTTAAGTCTGCTACAGAATTGAGATAAAAGCCTGCGAACTATTCAAAACAGGGAGTACTTAGGCATTCCACTTGATGACACGTGCTTAAATCCCCCCCCCCCCCATAAAATCGGTAATGTGTGTGGAGATTGCCTTATAGCACATCAACAGTTTGCAGCACAAAACTCACATTATTGCAGAGCTAAAATTAGGCTGAAATATTCTGAGAACCCCAATTTTACAATAAAGTTACTGTATGTTTAAGTAGTTTACGAAGACAACATATAAAATGTTCTGAAGATAACTTACAATAAGATAAGTTCTTCCGACAAAACTGTGACTTCTCCATTTGTAGATGTTTGTGACTGTTGTACAAATATGAACTAACTGAAAGTCAATTAAAAAATACGTTTGTAACGTAAAGTTTTCACAGCATAAGAAAATCGTTGCAGCTTATCAACTCTAAAAAAATAAATAAATAAATTAGACCGAAATAGAAATTGTGAAACACTGCATAAAATCAATTTTGTTCAAAATCTCCATCTCCCTTAATTAAACTGCACAAATCAGTTCTACAAACTCTTCTATGTTTATATTTTAATTATACATGTACATAATACTGAGTGTGGCCGCCTCCTTGGTCTAGTAGTTAGCATTGCTGATTGTTGGCCGGGAGAACCGGGTTTGATTCCCAGTACCTGCTTAGGAATTTTTCTAAGTTAGTGAGATCTGGAACAGGGTTCACCTAGTCTGGTGAGGATCATTGAGGAGCTGCCTGATGAAAAGGTGGCGTTCTTCGATTTAGATGGGCAATCGGCGGGGTGCCAGTATACTGATCACGTTCCCTTTCAATACTGCTCTTTACCAATGAAGTCGTAAGACGGAGGCAGAGGAAGCAGAGATCGCTGCGGAAGGCCATTGCCGATCTTGGATTGTAGCGCCACAGAAGAAGAATATTGATCTACGTCATATGTACAGTTTTCTAGAGACAGAAGGGAGAAAAAATTCCGACTCCGTAATCTCAGTTGTAAAGTAGATACTACCTTGAATTTCCCACTCCACGAATTAGTAGGGCGAAACAGTTGTTCTATGTTGGTGCAGTAAGAGCAGTGAAGGACGGGTTAATCTTGCAGGAAGTAATCAATATTTAAATATTTAAATTCTTATTTAAAATCACGAAATATATAACATTAGTAATGTTGTAAGTATAAAATATACGAAAATAATAATTAAAAAAACATTAATCAGAATTCAAGTTCAAAAGAAGGACTTACAAAATCAATTCCCTTTAATAAATTGTAGCTATATGTTTAACTTGTACTGAAGTTGGATATTTAGATGACAGGTTTATAAATCACATAACTTGTATTATAATAAAATATTTCTTAGAAATAACATTAGTGCAAATGTTAGTGACCAATCAGTAAGGAGGTGCAAAGAAATATTTTCACTGAACTAAAGATCATGGCACTTTAAGATGATTCTTAAAGTGACTAATACTGTACTGAATAACATTGTTTGCAAGTTTACACAAAGTGCCTTGTTTTGAAAATTGATTAAAGTTTTAAAATGAATAAGAAACAAGAAGCTTTGCTAAATTTGGTACTAATAGATCTGTTATTAAGATGTTTGTGATGAAAAAAAATAGTGATTCACCCAGCTCAAGCTTACACAATGATTTCTAGAATTTAAAAAAAGAGAGAAAAATTACCATGGTACAAAAGAAAAAAATTGCATTAACTTGAAGCATATGAACAGTTATTTAAAATAATAATCCTGATACTGATAAATTGCTGCAACCTTAATGGGTCATTTGTGCTACTGTTCTGAGAAAGGAAACTATACAGCCATTACCATTTATTTAACTTACCAATACAAAATATTTTGATTTAGCCAAAAAAACTGATTGAATTCTTTGTTTAAGTATAACAGAGATGCACTTAAGATAGAAAAGAAAAAAGATTCCTAAACTTCAACCACTGATACTCCACTTCTGATAGTATCTAATTTCATATTCTTAAGATAACTAAATGTAAAAAAAACTGTTCCATTGGCAAAGAGCTCGTTAAACTTCTAGGTCAGTCTCTTGCAAATAAGTTGAGAAAGATCCCATTATTGAATGAAGCAGTCAAAGATCATATATGTGATTGGCAAAAGATATAAAAAAAATCAACTTGTTGATAAAATGTAAAAATTGAAACTGCTGGTACTACAGCTGGATGAATCTACTGCCATTTAGAAGAGCAGAATTTCATTTACATATATATGACATATTGAACATGATGAAAATTACACTTTAAGTGTTTCTCAATTGACCACACTGTTTCCAGTGATATTTGAAAAGTTTTAAATGCTTTCATTAAATGGAAAAATTGCTTGGAGTTTGTACTGATAGTGCAACCTGTCTCATGGGCAGAAATTCATGTTTAGTCACTAAAATTGAGGATATGGTAAGCATTAAGTTAATGTATCGCTACATTCATTGGGTAAACATGGCTTTCAAAAAATAACACCTGACCTTAATGAAGTTCTGTTTCGTTCTGTTAATTATTTTAATTATTTAAAAAACAGTGTTTTAAATTCAAGATGTTAAAAGTATTGGCCAATGGTTCAGATCTTCATAATCTTGTTTTCCATTCTGAAGTTTGTAGGTCGCTTCAAGATATTTTGTACATTGAGAGAATATGTGAACAATAAAGCAAAAATTTATGTAATAACTAAAGAAGATGGGAAAAACATTATAAAAGTCTATAGGAAGTCTATAAAAGTCTAAAGTAAAATAAATAGAAGGTGGATACAGATAATACAGATATAATAGAAGAATATAATGCAATTAATATGACAGATTTAGAAAAAGCCTTGAAAAAAGCAAAAAATAGAGAGGCTCCAAGTGTAGACAATTTAAATACTGAATAATAAAACATGCCAGTTTAAAATGGAAAAGGAGATTTATATAGCTGCTAAATGGTATCTGGAGTAACGGTAAAATACCAGAAAAATTAAAGATGGGAAATGTAGTTAATATACATAAAAAAGGAAGTAGAGTACAATGCTCCAATTATAGAGGTATATCATTACTTGTATAAAATATAGTGAAATTTTGTAACAGTGGTGTCAAATATTAACATTGAGTCGAAATTGTAACATAAATTTATTGTGAATTTTAGTGGTGTGTAGGTTACAATTTCGACTCAATTTTTTAAAAACGTTATATCATTACTATTAAGCTTAAAAAATCTGTACAGTGATAATAAAATCCAAGTTACAACCAAAAGTGGAAAAATTTCCATGTGAGAAACAATATGGGTTTAGAAAAGGCAGATCATGTATAGATGCAATCTTTGTTATAAAATAACTAATGGAAAAAAAGAAGGAAATTTAACCTACTACTGTTTATAATATTTTTAGATTATGAAAAAGTATATGACTGAGTAGACAGACAGAGTCTATGGAAAATATTAAGTTATTATAATGTTCCCCATGGTATTATTAATGCAATTAAATTACTATATGATAATACTAAAAAATTGTTCTCCTTTTAAAGTTAACCGAGGTATTAGCCAGGGATGTGGTTTGTCAAATCTGAAAATGATATGCAAGAGAATGTAATGAGTTAAATAAAATTTTAGAAACTTTCAATATGAAAATATCTATTAATAAAACTAAAGTAACAGCTATGGAAGGAAAGTACAATAGAAGAGCTGAAATCATAATAAAGGATCAGATAGTAAAACAAGTGATTCATTTTAAATATCTGGAATGCAACCTATCAATCTATAATTTGAACCAAGATCTAGACAACAAGATAATAAAATACCATTCAATAATTGGATGCATCAATAGATACTGGGGAAATTCAATGAGGAAGGAAGTCAAACTCAGATTACATAATATTGCGTCAAAATCAATGCTACTCTATAGAGTGAAACCTGAATAATGAGGAAAAAATACAAAGATAAAATTGAAAGCTTAGAAATGAGATTTATGAGAAGGTTATTAGGAGTATCTCCAGGAACAGACTGAGAAGTGCAGGCATAAGAATGGAACTGGATGTAAGAAATAATAATAATAATAATAATAATAATAATAATAATAATAATAATAATAATAATAATAATAATAATAATAATAATAAATTTATTGCAATGCCAAGAAAAAGTACATTACAAATACAAATTATTATTACTAAGGGGCTTCCACCCATCTGACCCAGCCCATTTTAGGTGTGACCCCTTATATTTAAAAAAGTTTGGATACAATAATTAATTTTGTATTATCCCATTTATCTAAATTCTAATAAAAGTAAAACAAAATACAAAATTTCCATGTTGTTTAATTCAGTCCCTGGTTCATCAGCCACAACCTACTGGAATTCCAGGGGACCGAGTTCTGACCGATTCCCACCTCTTACTAACACAAATTTTATTAAAGCACTACAGTACATGCTTACTACCAGATTCTAGAACTCTCTCTCCTAATTTATTGTTCCTTTCTTCTCTTCACAGTCCATTTCCATTTATTTCTTACTTTCTCTAAAAATCTCTATATCCTTACAGTTAGTTTTTTCTATTATTTTGTTAACATTACTTTTCTCCCTAATGTTTAATCTTATACTTTCTTTTCTCCAAGTCTCAGTTTCTTTACATTCATAAATTATATGTTTTACATCTTTATCCCCACATAATGGGCACACGTCTTGTGGGTATCCATTTCTTTGACCTTTTAACCTTCATATTCCTGCTCTTAGCCAGGCTATCCCCTTTCTTTCTTCATTATTAATGTTATCTATATACCTCTCTCTTCCCCAGCTATTTTCCATTAAGACAAAAAGGACTAGTGACCTTTTCTCAGATAATTGACTAAATAATTTTTGGATCTCTATGTACTGGAATATTTTCCTAACTTCCTTCCAGAAACCCTTGTGGTTTATTTCTCTTTTTCTCCATATATCCCCTGATCCATTACTTTCTAGATTATATCTCAAGTTACTAACCCAACCTGTGTTTTTTGTAAACTTGTTTTTTGTAAACTTGTTTCTTGATATTGTAAAGCATTTTTTCACTAAATTATCATCATATAAATTTAGAATCCTATACCAGTATTTTAAAGCTCTCTCCATAACTATTCCCTTTCTTGAACTTCTTCACATTTCAATCTATGCAACTTCGTTTGTTGTTGCTATTGGCAGCCCTAAATTCCCTTACAAAACATCTTATGAACATGATATACAACCTCGGAACCTTTCTCAAGTCCCCGAATTTCAGTACCATAGAGCATTTGGGCCTTAATCACCAAATTGTACACCCTTTCCAGCCATTTCATCTCCATCTCAGGCATTTTATATAGGCATCCCCTTACAGCCATCATAGCTGATTTTCCTTTTGCTAGTGCTGATTTCATTTGTTTTTGCCATTTCCCCCCTACATGTAAGAAATAGTATGGTACAAGAGATAAATCACTACCAAAAGAACTGGCAATAGCAAATCAATTGGATGTTCCCTGACAGGCTAACACAGAAAGCTTTCCTTTATAAACCAAATGGAATATTGGATATAGGACAGCAAAAACTAGAAGGATATATCAATTTAAACAATAACATGTCTTTAGTGCAGAACAATATAAACCTATTTCTTGGAAAGAAAAAAAAAGAAGAAGAAGAAATTTATTGGTTGTCCCTTGTTAACGTACCGAAGAGGTTATATGAAATCCAAAAGGAAGTGGAGTTGTTTCTAGTTGATAAGAAAAGTGATGGCACATTATTATAAGAATAACATATGGATTTCCAGGTTTGCATAACTAAGTGACATATTTTGTAACATAAATAATATAATTTAAATCTTCAAGATCTAGATACAAATAATTTAATTCTTGGAACAATTCCAAATTATTCAAAAAGAAACTAAATTCTGGCTTGGAAATAATTAAATATTTCAGTCAATATTAGATTACAATTCAATTTCAGTTAAAGGTGTTGCAGCTCATTTGGAGATATTATTGTTTGAAAACGATTATCTCCAAAATTAGGTATCCCAGAGGCAAAACATGTGGATTGTAAAGTCTTCAGTTGGATGCCAAAAGATAATCCTTTCCCATTAATAAAAATAAAAATTAATGAATTATCAATGGACAAAAGACTAAAAATCATAATTCATTCCATGAATAATTAAAAATTGAGGTCATTAAAATAGGAAAATTGTGTCCATCAACGTTTCATTTTTCTTTTTTTTAATCATAGAATGAACTGACTGCCTCCTTGGTCTAGTGGTTAGCATTGCTGACTGCTGGCTGGGAGGTCTGGGGTTCAATCCCTGGTACCTGCTCAGAAATGTTATATGTTTCGGAAGTTTGGAACATGATCCACCCAGCCTGGTAGGACAATTGGAAAGCTGCATGATATGTGCTAACAACCTGTGATCAATGCCTTATGATGGCGCCCAGCGGGATGGAGTGTGCTGGTAACATGTCCTCTGCAGTACTGCACTCTACCAGTGATGACACAAGACAGAGGTAGAGGATGAAGTGGTTACTGCAGTAGATCAAAAGCCTGTAGTGGCTAAAAAGGCCTTGAGTAAAATATACTATGAATTATGCTCTTTCATTCTTGCAGCTTTGTTTTGTTCACTGGCTTTGGTAAAGAATGAATACTGAGCAATTTTCTATAAACTAAATATTGGCATACGCACCCTTCCTATTCTAGAGACCTCAATTCTGGATAAAAGTGAAAAATAAATATTGAGATTTAAGTGAAATAACAAAGAGAGTTCTTCATTTCCTCATCAACAACAACAAAAGGTTCACTAACCTAATCAAAATCTGCAGAAATTCAGTAATAAAATGAAAGCCAAATTAATATTTTTCCAACTTATAATTGCTGAATTATAGTGCATAATTTCTAAATTTCAAATTATTAATTACTGTTGGTACCTGTAAATATTTACATACCACCAGTGCTCTATACTGGGGGCTACCATGGCTATCACTGAAGCCCAAGTCTGAAGTATGAATGACAGAACCATAAAATAAATGGATAATCTTAGGTATTTGTTACTCTCTTGCATTCTCACAACTAGTACATTGCTAATCTGCACATCTCCCCACTCACTTTCCAAACTAAATACCGCAGTGACAGGACAGTGTCTAGGCTATAAAAGCTTTTGTCTTACAGTGGGGCTTGCATGCTATTTCTTTTAACTTATTTGTTCCAGGGGCTAATTTTATTTTGCTCAAACCACAAAATGTGCAGTTGAAATTATTTTAGTTATATTTCTTGTCTTCTGTAAATTGTGATTTTACATTAAATTGGAACCTGATGAAGCCCAGTGATAGTCCAGGTCCAGGTTCAGGTCAGGCATATGCCACTGTATACTACATTGTTATTTTCAATTATATACTTTGTGTAATATATAAATATTTATACAAACAATGTAATAAAATTTGTTCACACTAACTCCATTCACTTACATAAAAAACTGGACATATGTTTCGGGAGTGATCCCTCCCATCTTCAGCCTGTAGAAACATATGTCCAGTTTTTTGTTTTTTATATAAGTGAATGGAGTTAATGTGAACAAATTTTATTACATTGTTTATGTATACATCACTCCATTGTCAACATTTTTGTAAGTACATTTAATATAAACATTTGTTATATATATATGCAATAAGCATTTTGCCAACATGGTGACATCCTTTTGCTGCTTCCCATGCTCAGTTGTTTTCCATTTTGAGTAATGTTGATTAAATATTTCTTACTATGACTTTTTTTCAAACTAACATAATTAAAATCAATTTAATAATAAAATAATACTTTTACATTGACTAATGTTGTTAATATTTTGTTAATGCACTAGGATATATCAATGAAAATTAATACAAATTAATTTAATGGAGGTGATCTGAGAAAACTACAGTATGCTACAACATTTGATTAGTCCAATGTAATTTTATATTTCCCAACGGTATAGCCTACATTTAAGTGTGCTATGTGATTATGCCCTAATTAATTAATATTTATATTACTTTAATGCATGAACTTTATGATACGGTATTTATGAAACAAAAATTTATTGAGCTGTGACAACTCAAAGATTGAGAAGCAGTCTTATGCCATTCCACCCAGTCATAAATATAACATAAATTTCCCACAAAATGCAATGATTTGTTGAACATTATACACATTGAAATGTTGTGTTAAGTTTTCATTGTATGTAGCACAGCCTAAAGTTGTGTTACAGGTATTTGAATAGAGTTTCATCCTTCCAAAATATCTTCCAGTTTAGCTACTGTCTTTTTAACCTCTAGAAATGTCTCTGTCACAGGAATTTAAGGTACAAAATAAAACTGAAAACTGAGTTGAAAATAGCAGCAAATATGAAAAAAAATAAAGTGTTATTATTATTTACACCAAGAAGAGAGGCTCAGGTGGTAACACTTAAAACTTGCCATTTAACTACCCATACTGACCAAGGATCTTTTTTTCCGATTTCCTCTGGTCACTTAGGCAAATGCTGAGATGGATATGTACATGGATGTATCCATGAATTTTCCACTCTCCTATTTCATATCAGTTCATTCCATTGGTTTTGTTACATGGTTGAAAGTACCAGGGTGAGGTGGGCTGGCACAATGTGATAATGGCTTGCACTTTGAAAAGTTTCTGCTTGGCATCTGGAATGGAGGTGGACATTTTGAGGAGCTTGAACAAGTCAGGGAGTATCTATCTGGAAACATTTAGAGACCCTATCTGCATCTGTGCAGACACCGTAGATTCTGGCTGCCAAGTGTCTCCTTTCCCTCATCCCAGATTGTTAAGATGATAATAAATAGTATTATTTTGGTTTACTTCAATGTTAGTTTATGTTTTTTTTTTGTATTGTTTATAACCCATTTGTGTTTTATAAAAAAAAATTAGATTTTTAATTCAAAATATATAATTTTTTGTTTTATTTGAGTCCCCGTTGGAGGCATAGGCACAAAGTGCCAGTTGTGAGCAAGGTGCAAGTACCAAAAATATTCTTCTATGTCCCAGACCATTCATCCTTAATTAATCCATGTAATTATCTGAGAAGCAAGTTATGAAACTATCATCCATTAGTGATTTTCATAGCTGATTTTAAAGTTGTGATGAATATTTTCAGAGTAATTTTTCAGAGTTATTAAGGTTTAAAAATCTCTTTAAATCTTAATATCATTGTATGATTTAGTTGAACTACACACTCTTAATGCATCACTTACTTGTCATAATATATGGAACCGATTTAGTTGAACTACACACTCTTAATGCATCACTTACTTGTCATAATATATGGAACCAGTTTCGAGAACATTTAGTTCTCAACATCAGCCAGGCTAAAGTTCTAATTTACATTTTAATTCTTAAAATCTTGTATGTTGTGGAGAGATGTTGAGCTCACCAACGAATATGCCATACAACATATATGTAATTGCTGGTGACAATGTTGTGATCTGTAATTAATATACCTGAAAATCTATTGTATAAATTTTGTTCATTACATAACTGAAAGTATCATATATTGTGAAACTGATTTGGTAGAAAACATGCATACAGTCATAAATACAATAGGATATAGTCAGATAAAATGGTTAATGATCATAGATGACATGAAGATTGGTAAGAATTCTGCTATTTCATGAAGTTTGAATCAAAGAAGATCAGCATTCCATGATTTATTTTTGGTTAGATAAGCAGAGTCTTCAAACCAATCAGTAGGCTTAGAACCTTAATACCTACCTGATCATGAACAGTTCTGTGAATGAAATTAAGTACTTTCAGAGCATGTACAGATAATTCTGTGCTGCACAGGTAAGATGATGGACCATGAGCTTGTATCATTAAACTGTGCTGCTCATTGATATTCTGCAGATATACAACTACAGATATGTTGTGTGTGACTTACAAAATACTCATGCTTATAAACAGTGCTAGTTTTTGTAAATAAAGTTTATTAATATATAGTCAATTTGCTGTAAAAAGAATTTTAAATTGTAAATGTTTCAAAGGCAAAGCAATTGGATTGATGTTTTGAAATGAATTCCCTAAATAATGTAACCACTTAGTACAGCATTAGTATAATATTTGTAGTAGATTTTGTTTATCGTGCTCATTTATTATTATTCTGCTTATGCTATCGCTTTAGTCATGCCATGAGAAAAGAGCTGTAAGATGCACCTCTTTGTTGCAAAATGTATGAATATTTCAGAATAAATGTGTATTTCATTATATTTATACTATGTGATGTTGATATATAAAGGTATAAACATATATCCATACAGAATCATTGTAACATCAAAGTGCATACAGCACACCAGAAATTGCTGTCAGGTATATCAAAAGAAGAAATACCTGTCAGGTATATCAAAAGAAGAGATACCACCAACTTCCATGCCAATTTCACAAAAACAACCAGAATTTTTGCTTATCTCGTGAAATGATATAGCTACTAACATTCCTTTCTATAAACAAATCCGACTTCATAGCCTTCATAGGGAAATACACTTACAGAAAATTACATCTAAGTTACTTTATGGAATAACTATTTAAAAGTTTGCTACTAAAGCTCAGTACAACAATAAAGCAAGCTGACAACAAATGTGGAATGCTGATTGTAGAAAGTGGCAAATGTCACCTTAGGAATTCTATTACCTAGCAGACCTTTCAATCTATCTGTTTATGTTGTCATTGGGCTACCTGTCCTTGCATTCTCCCATAATGTGACCAGATGTTCAGGTGTTCTCTTTTGTCTGGACATGCCTTCTTGTTTTTTCCAAGGTTGGGGCAGATTTTTTAAATATCGATCAACGTCCTCCTTTTCTCAAAAGGTATGCTGATGTTTTGAAATTATGTTTTGGTGCCTTTTTAAAGAAATTTGCCTGTAGGAGGCAGCAGCATCAACAAAATATATTCTTTGCTCTTAGATAGCTAGTAAATTGAGAGATGGAAGCAGATCAAGGTGCAAAAGGTAGTTTTGTTTCCACATTCTTAAATCTGCTTAATGTGCACTAAGGTTTGGACATGTAGAAAAATGTTCTCTTATTATTTTTCTCAAGTATGTGGTTCTAAAATTAGTTAGATGTACCATTCATACATTCAAAATTGCCAAAATGGTAATGTATGTTTCACAATGTACTAACCAGTAAATATCTTGTGTTAAGAAAACTAAGAAATGAATTTGAAGCTGAATGTAAAATTTGTGAAAGTGGAATGTGATATTTCTGGAGTACATTAAAAAGTAATATTAAATTCACATTTCATGCTATCTTTTTTGTCTTGCAATAATTTAATATTTAGCATTATATTTCTCTTATCACCCTAGTCCCTCACTACCCACATACTCCCTCTCATGACCACTGAACCACAACACTTGTAAAATAAGGGCTACTTGCTTGTCATTCCAACAGATTTACAAGTCAAGCAGCACATTCAGAAATAGTAAGGCAACATGGTCAATAAGTATTGCTAATGCAAGGCAACAAGGTCAGCTTCTGAATGTTAGTGTTCCTCAGAAGAATACAGCAGAAAATAAGCAGACCAAATCCACTGAAAATACTGGAAGATAATCTAGACAAAGTTGTCTCTGATTGCAAACTTAGAAAAATGTTCACTAAATAGGTACTCAATGACTTTAGATATAAAGGAAAATGGATCATGGTCAGACTTCCAAGACATTATAAAACTAAAAACAGCTAAGGAAACCTTTTGTACCTTACCATAAATTAGTAATAAATTTTGGGTACATCATTACAAACCCTGAATGAAAAATTGAGCAAATATTGAGATGATAAATCTTCCATAAATGAAGAAGAAATAGGAGAACATGTATTGCTCACTCTGTCTGTCTCAAAGATGCTTTTTATGAAAGTTATCCAGCATATGTTAGACAGTACTCTTGCATTGAGGGCCAGAATAAATATTTTCAAAACTCTAACCTTATTATTACATAAAGATATGTTTCTGATCGAGTCGTCACAGTAAAAATTTAGCCATAAAGTCTGGTGAAAGATTGGAGAGAATTTTCATGTGCTAGAGATACGATTGTTCTGTAAATGGAAATTTACCATAGAAATGAATTAAACAATGTCAACTTTTTAATTTATGTGTATGTGGTCACCCCATTCCCCCATCAACCCACTTATCCCCTCTAATGATCTCTGAACCATAACACTGTAAAATGAAGAAAAATTGTTTTCCTCTCTGCTAAATATTTCCTTTTATTTTTTAAAACTATTTTTTATTTTACAACTTATTCACATCTACATTTTGGAATAATAAATTAATTAATAATGTTATAATGAATCCATAATTCATCTTGGGTACCTAGAGCTTAAATGTATACACTGAAACCCTAAAAGAGCACACACAATTCAGTAAAGCAGTATGTACTTTGAAAACTTATATGATGGAAGTGACCACCTAGTGTTCTGGTGGTAGTGTTTGCAACTACTAATATAAAGGTCCTGGGTTTGAATTCTGTCCCCCCTCCAAATTGTAGAATGTAGGCTTCATGGCCAGTGTCAATTATGTGAACTGAGTCTTCCAGGCTGTAAGGCTGTGGCTCAATGGGATTCTTCTCTTTCATCTTCCCAGACATTTTGTCCATGATGATGGAGAAGAATCCCATTGCACCATAGCCTTATAGCCCAGAAGACTCAATTCACGTAGTTTTATTCAGTTTTTCCGTACCCTAAGGAGGTGAATGCCAGATAGATTTAAGATGCCAAGGACTCCAAGTTCATTTGCACCGCCATTAATTAATTTTATTCATCCCTACAGACTTACACCAACTATAGTATTTAGTCCATAATATACAGACATCAAGAAAAGACCAATTCAATCAAAGCAAAAATAAATAATTAATAAATAAATTAAAAATTATGGAAGCAATAAAATCACCAAAACTATGTTCCTTAGGGGTAGGTTAGGACAATTACACATAAATTCTTTGTTTTGTTGTTTTAACTGTAACTCTGTCATTAAAGTCATATTTTTCTTTCTGTATGCAAAATGTTTTTAAAGTGTCTTATCAAAATGGAAAAGAGCAAGTTTAAAAACAATAGAAGAAAATCATGATCTCATAAAAAATTGAAAGAAAATGAAAATTTAAAATTCTGTGTTAAATGGCCATATCATTTAGTATATCTGTCATGCGGCTTTTAGAATATGGTTCATTAACCTGCTAAAAATCTCTTTGAATTATAAATGTATACATTACCGAAAACAGGATTGCATTAGAGACAAAATGAGAAGGCAAGGCATTAAATTAATACATCATTTAATAATTTCATTTTTCCAATACAAAATTAAATTTTTCCACAATTTTTCAGATTTCATGTTTGACGTTTCTTTCAAAATAGAACTTCCAATAAATGATGAAAAATATACATTTTATCATTTATCAACTGATAAACAATAAATTCAATCCAATAACATTTTTAAAAGCACATAATAAATTATCTTGACTTTAAAACAAAAAATAATAAATAGACAAAACAAAAGAAACCAAAACAAAATAAAGAAACTTGAAACTATTAAAAGCACTATCTGCTTTATGTGTGAAAATAATTAACACTGCTAAGAATTTAAATAAATTTATAGCTTAATTCCATGGTATAAAATCATTAAGAGAATGCCTAAGATTAATTACAGAAATATTTAAATCTATTTTTTTTTTTTAGAATAAAATGTTTCTGCTCTGGAATACGATTAATATGAAACATGAAATATTGAATGTTTAATTTTTTAATTAGTTCTTCATTAATCATCTATTTTGAGATTGTCCACAACTTTAGCAACAGGATCGTATGAAACATTAAATATTGAATGTATAACTTTTAATTAGTTTTAAATCTTCATTAATTGTCTATTTTGAGATAGTCCATAACTTTAGCAACAAGATCAGCTTTCCTGTCTTTTACTTTACAAGATACATTTTTATTTCTGAGCCAATTAACTAATGTGGCAGTATTAACACGTGATAAATCATGGCCGCGAGCAAGAGCCTCTACATCAACTCCTATTTGCACCTGTGGCCTGGATCGAGGCTTTTTATTGGTGCCATCTATCAATGAATACATTTCAGAAATGTGCATTTCACTTATAAAATGTGGCTTTGGTATAGCATAGGGTACCAGTTTAACTTTCAGTGGAGGAACTTTGGAAGGTGTACTAGAAGTATGTGGGGAGGCTCGACTTTCATATAAACCAATTTTCATGGGCCTCTCTGTGAAACTAGAGGCCTGACATATCAAATTGCTTCTTTGCTGTGAATCAAATTCAAGCTGTACATCTTTTCTTGTTTGTGTAAATGTCAATGGTGGACTCTTTGGTTTAAAAACTGGCACATGTGTAGGTATTTTTATGACATTTTCTTCATTATCATTAGTATTAGGCACAGCAACTGGCAAGTATATTGATGAACTACTTAAAGATAAACCTTCTTTTTGAGGGCAAAGTGATGTTTGTTTAACTGCTGCTGAAGAGAGTATTTCTGGTGCATATGCTTTCTCAGAGATACTTGACTCCAAATACTCTACTGATTGAGATATTTTTTCTGACTGGCTTGAAGACAGAATTTCAGCATCAAACATAACTAAATTAGGATGCTCCAAATAGTATTTAGACAACTGAAGCTTAGGCACAGCCATTCCAACCTTTGGTTCAATCCCAAATTGATTTCCACAAATAGTTGGCATTTTTGTGATTAAATTAGACAAAAATGTTCTGAGTATAGCCTTCTGATCAATGCTGCGAAAAAATATCAGACCATGTGGTCTTAAGCAAATACTTGGGTATGTGAATTCATTACAGCTAGATGACTTAAATTTAACACCATAAAATAATAAGTTATTTGGAACTTCTGGTAATCTATACCCATACATATTCTTCCAATGCCTTCTAACTTCCTTATATGAGTTATATGGACAGGAGTCAAAGAGATGATTGGATAAGCGCACAAGGCAACCTCTTCTCAAGCTTGGAAGCACATGTGCATAATTTACTTCACATGGCAAGTTAATAATACTGGTACTGTCCTGCAATGTATGCATTTCTGTCAAAGAATCATGAACCTCAAGATGCTGCAAATGCAATTTAGGTAATTTTACACGAAGTGACCATACCATGAGAAACATTTCTCCCTCTCTTATCACAACTTCAATCTTTACTGCATTCAAGGTACCCAAGCTCATTAGGAAATCACGACCTTGTATCAAATATCCACCAACCTGATTCCACAATGGACTTAAACGTGCAATTAATGTATAGCAAATGCAGGCCTCATAAACAGCAATTGATACAGTTTCAGCATTACTTGAGACAAGTTTTAATTTTTCAAGTAGCTTCTGAACACATCCTGTATGATATACTTCTTTTTTCATTATTATGTACACAGCACATTCTTCTGTACTTGCTGGTGCTGCAATTATTTGTGGTTCCATAAAAATTAGCTGTCTGCATTTTAAAATTTTTTGGTGATAATTTGATTTTTCTGTTGCTT
This sequence comes from Metallyticus violacea, assembly GCA_030762175.1. Taxonomy (NCBI): domain Eukaryota; kingdom Metazoa; phylum Arthropoda; class Insecta; order Mantodea; family Metallyticidae; genus Metallyticus; species Metallyticus violacea. Next base: position 37,886,055 of record CM060845.1, on the reverse strand, counting down.
TAAACGTTTCTGAAGGGCTTACATAACCTATTATATAGCACAAGTCTTCTGGTTTTGGAACACAGGAAAACCAGAACTTAACTATATTTTCATCATTTAGCATTTCCATTATGCACAAAGTAACCTTAGCCTAATAAAGTCAGCTTTCATCAAATGAAATAATTTCAACTAGATGTTAATAGTGAATAACATACAATGTGACAGGAGTACTCCTGGTTTCTCTCTCTCTCCCTCCCCTTTTCTACATGGATAGTTTAATATTATGCACGGATTAAAAATATATTTTCGACCTCCTATGTTTCTATTGTTAAAATTTTACTCCAGTAGTTTTCTCTGAGACAAATGCTATCTCTGCAACGCACACACCATAAGAGGATGTAAATCAGCCTGCTTTGAATGATGTAATTGTAAACAATGCATAAAAGTAATTTTCGCTCTTTCAACTATTTTACGTTCATAAGCACGAAACAATGATGTCGCAAAAGTGTGTCCAACTGAAGATATAAACAGCCCTCCTACGGTCTGCTAAACCACTTTATTTCGTTATGATTGTGGACGTGAAATAAACACGGATAAGAAATAAATAAAAAAATGTGTTGAAGTTAGAATAAAGTTATGATCTTATCTATGCTCGCGCTGATGAATAAAAATATATTATAGCATCACACAAATACCAATTTGTGTAATTTTAATACAGTATACAAAGTAGAAAATCTCAGTTGATGTTATTATTTCAATCATGATTTATATTTTTAAAACAAGCGAAAAAAAGCTTTTTTCTGTATCTGTTTCCATTAACTGCCCGGGAAACCGCAGCACAATCACGGCTTTTATAATTTCTATTAGAGAACGGATGTCTTATTGTCTTCTACTGGAAGACCAAAGAAGTAAACTTAAAATGTTTTGCTGTGTTATAAAAATAATGTTGAAAGTTTTAGAGCAAATCGTAAAATTTACGGATGTATACTGAATTTAGAAAAGGCCACTATCTTTCTCCCCATTTTCGATCAGAACTTTTATGCCTTCCCGAGATTCAAAATTGCTAAGCGTAGTGAAATTTCACTACAGCTAGGCATATTGCGTCGCAATGTGGAAATCGCTAACAATAAAGGAAACGACTTGTCATAAATTATGCTTACGCATAGAAATATATATTGATGCATCTGTGAACTGGGTAAAAAAAAAATTGCGACAGACAATGAACTGCAAAGACAGATTATATTCTCTAATGGTATGCACATTATATGCCAGAAGATATAATTTACCAGTGAGGATTGTGAAGTTATGTTATACCGCACCAGCAGTTTTATGTGAAATGTCGTACATATTGCTGAATTGGCGAGTTACATTGCCACTAAGATGGAACATGTTTCGCTATCCTACTCTACCAGCATCACGATTCGCCTGATTTATATTTAGAATATTATGTTTTCAAATCCCATCACTGGAAAGTTCGTGATCACTCATTGTCAAGAACTAGCAGAGAATATTTGCAAATCATTATTTCTATAAACCCTATTATAAATGGTGCATTCACATTTCTCCCCTGTTCTTAAATAACAATAGTTTTCCTAAGACTAGTCATTTTTGAAACAATGAATATTCCGCGGGATAAAATCCCCGCCTTTTTTTTTTTTTTTAGCTTGAGGAAGTTCTAATGACATCAAAGGAGTTAGAAAAGTTGGTGACTTAAACACAAATAATGTATTGGTTGAAAGGTGTAAACTGCAGTGACAAGATTCATTGTAAGCATTATTCTACCCTATTCTGGTGTCTCGAATTCCCATGTACCTTAAAAAAAAAAAAAAAAAGTGGCTTGCTTAATTATGCATAACAGACTGTGAGGAGTATTCCTTTAGGTACTATTTAGTACCTAAATGACTTAACTAATGTAGTCTCCAGGGAGTAAAGCTTGCTTTATAACATGCCGTCAGAAAGTTTTTGGCGAATTAGAAATGGAGGGTTTATCAGAGTTTGCAAAATCTAAACAATATGTCTATATTTTATCAAACTGCAACTGAATATTTAAATAAATGGATTGCACCCAATGAGAGTTCGGTCAAACTGCAACTGAATATTTAAATAAATGGATTGCACCCAATGAGAGTTCGGGGGACTACAGTTGGATAACTTAAGACAGGGATACCCCAATGTAAGGACATACAAAGGATTGAAGAGCTCATTTCCGAAGTGGCTCCATCTATATTAATTATACAGGTCTGTATGAGTATATGCATATTAAACAATATAACGCCAAAAATATTGGGAAAAGGTAAGCTGGAAAGAACATCGCCCACGATCGTTGCGTAAAAATTATTTCACATTTTAATGTGAACAATGTGCCTTATTCCAATTTTCTTAAAACATTAGAATTTCTTCTTTATTTATCTGGAACTAACGCCCACACTGAACGAGTGTTTTCTTATATGAATGGTTTATGGACAAGTGACAAGAACGCTCTTTCAGTACAAACTGTGAAAGCATGATGGTTAATAAGGTGGACTTTGTATACTTTTACAAAATGCTGTGTGATAAAAAGGACTTACTAAAGAAGACCCTTCATCACCAAAAGTCAATGAATTCTCTGTCTAATGATTCTAAAGGATTTTGGCTGGAGTGAATTCAATACAAATACATTAATGTAAGTTACACAGTATTAATTAATTTATTTACTATTAATTTCCACACTTTAGTTTTTTTTTTTTTTTTTTTTTTTTTTTGATAAAACAATTATTATCGTTTTCTTTGTCCCTTTTTCATTGAAGTAAATATACAATTTTTGCGTTTTGTGTTTTAAAAATATGATCACTTTAAACATGGTTACATTGTAAATCACTAATTTTTCCAACGACTTTCCAACTATTTGATACCTTTAGTAAAATAAGATTTGTCCAAATGTGAAAAATTAGCATCTGTCTCAGGTTTAACCTCTGCGTTTGATGTGAATCTTTGTCCACCCGGCCATTTCTTCAGGTTTAGGAACAAAAAATAATCGCTGGGAGTCAAATCCGGCGAATATGGCGAATAGCAATCCCCGACGTGTGTGAAGGCGTATTATCGTGATGAAAGTTAATTTCTCCTTTTTGTAATATGTAGAATAGTCGTAATAGCATTCTTCAGTTGAACCAGTAGTGAAGCGTGATACTCCCCGCTGATGGTTCAGCCCTTGTGGGAGTAGTCTACGAGCACCACACCGTGGTAATCCCAAAAAATCCTAGTCATTACTTTTCTTGCAGATGGAAGCGTTTGATTTTTTTTTTGTTTGTTTGTTTGTTTACTTTTTACCTGTTGCTACCCCATGTTTGCTCCTTCGTCTCTGGCGTATAGTGATACTCATGTTTCATCTTCTGTTATGTAACATCGGAGAAACTCGCTGGAATTGCATATAAATAAGTTTAAACACCCTTGCGAAATATTCGTATGCGTTTTGGATGCAATGTTAACAAACGCGGCTCCCAAGAAAAGTTTTCTCATACCCACTTCGTGTAAAATGTAGTGGACGCAAACTATCGAAGTCTTTAAAATGTCGGCGATCTTTGAGTACGACAATGTGATTTTTGTCACAATCTCGTCGATAGTAATAGTTCTGGTATGCCCTGAGGGCATTATCATCGTGATCACGTCTAAACTCGGCAGCCCACTTTTTAACCGTCGAAAACAAAAGGGAAGAATCCTTTAACGTGAAATATAACTTTTGTATTTCTTGTTGGGGTTAAACCCTTCAAAACCAACTACTTTATCACAGCTCATATTTCAGTTTTTATCCATTTTATAGAAAACGGATTTGTTTACACAAGTGACTACACTTACGTATCTGAAACTTTACAATGCGACATCTACAGGATGATACTCGACTATCATGGCCATCTTCACGACATCTCTTGAGTTCGTCAAGAACATACAGAACATCCCTCATATAGGTGCAGACCCCACAGATTATGCTTATAAAAACATATAAGTACTGGATGTGGATAAATCGTGGAGTCACATGGAACAACCGCTCTTTTGTGATTTGATGGATTCTAAAGGAACCGTTGATACCGCGATTATGGTGGTTAACTGCAAACAAATCCTTTTAAAATCACATAAGATTTGATGGCGAATAAATTGTCGGCCTCATGGGGCTACTGCTCTTTTGCAATATATTTAGTTGATGCCGCGATTGTGGTGAATTGCTAATTAACTGACACTGTAGATACTCGAAATACATGTCATAAATTATGCAAATACATTGTTATGCACGAATAAATTTCTCCACAGAAGTTCGTGAAGATGACTTCAACACAGGAAAATGCCTACGAGATAAAGCGCTGGTTTCTTTTGCACCAAACATAACAGAGAGTGAAACAGAATAATGCTAATTACTTCAAGACATACAAACAGTAAATTTCGCGGTATCATGGGGTAACATTGCTGCGCTCATTCAGCGCTTAGCTACAGATGTGTGAAAGTTTATTAGCGTTATTAATGTTTGGATAATTGTAGTCTTGCTAAAGTTTTTCTGATGCATCAAATGAAAATTGTTTTCAACAAAAATGTTCATTTGATGCATCTGAAAAAAAAAGTTATTTTGGGTGAGCAAGATAACTGGAACACCCGGTATGTATATATATATATATATATATATATATATATATATATATATATATATATATATATAAAAGAAAAATAAAAATAAAGTAGCACTATTAACAATGTAACAAATTAACAGTAATTATACTTTTGTACTTTTATAATTACTGCTAATTTATATATATATAGTGAAATATGAACAAACTATATATAACAAAAATGAAAAGTAACTCTTGGAACAATGTTGCAAACAACAAACTCTTGGAATAATATGAACTAGAGAGACAGAAATTGATAAAAAAAACACAAATAGTAACACAAATATTGCAATATTTTGAACAACTTGATTTTTTTTCTTCCAAAGGCAGATGTATACATTAAATGTGGGAAAACTTGCATTTATTAATATCAAGCAATATCTATTGATGCAGTCATTAGAGATAGAGATAGAGGAAGCAAGATTGCTGAGGTAAGCCAAGGTTCACTCCCGGCTGTAGAGTACCAAGAAGAAGAATATTATATTTGCAGTAACGATATTCTCAAACAGACCCTCTCCAGTAGTGATATCAGTCATTTCATTAGTAGTTAGCTGATGCTGAATGACAGTTAGTGACACTTCGAGTGAATTCATGAATTGCTTTAATTTATTTCGTGTTAAATGAATGCAAAAAATGAACACTGTACAAAGCTTACATTCTAAGATTTTTTTTGTGACCATTGGAAGAGAAAATCACAATTATAAAATTTGGTATTCCCCATCAAGTACTAATCTGAGTGAAGATGAGTTGCATTACACTACTAAAATATTTGTTGATCCTTTATTCTTTCTCCCATTTGTTTGCACTTTATTCTATTTTCCTATTTTGTAATTTCAGGACTAATTCTCCTTACTTTGGGTTAATTAAATTTCTCTTAGGTTGTTTAGTTTAAAAGATTGTATATCCCATTACAATGTATGAGCAGCAATAGCCTTCTTAAACAAGTTTTATTTTATTTCATTTCACACTATCTTCAAGGCAGAGAAAATCCAGGACAATGTGAACATTATGAAAAGTATAGAAGCATCTGTATTTTTAAAGGAATACATCCAAAGATCTAAACACACTATTAATGATGAGGTATTGCTTTAGTTCATGGATGTGGTGTTGATACAACTTACAAGTAAAATATTTGTAAAATATGTTTAACAAAAAACTAAATAAATGAAATACAGCAGATATGCCAGAACCAAACTAAAAGCAAAGGAGATTAATACAGAAAAAAAATATTTGCAGAGTGATATAATTCATTCGTACAAAGATACAGAAATTATAATAGGAGGAAAAGGCATTGAAAATTATAATTTAACATAACAGAGAAAAAAACTGCACTAGCCAAAACAGAAAAAAAGATAACAGCTTATTAGAAATTATTAAATATGTTAAACACTAACTCCTCTTACATGTCCTAATTTTGTATAAATAAGTGGAGTTAGTATTAACATATTTAATAAATTATAGGATATATAGCCATTTCATTACCAATACCTTCTTAAGTATAATTTAAATAAAAATTAATAAAGTTACACATTGAAGGAAAAGATAGTTAAGAGAAAGAAGAAAGAAAATTCTAATGAAATATTAAAACTAGCAAGTAATGTAATCACAGTTTTACATATTATTTAGTAAGGATATATTGAAGATAAAATTCAGTAGTACCAAAAAAAAAATTAGCAACAGAGAACAAAAGTCTGTTTATTTAAATATAACATTTTCTTATTCCATAAATGTGTCTCATAGTGATACTTAGTTGGTGAGTATAAAATATAGAAATAAGATGTTGATATGTGTTATCACTGCATACATTCTGGCACATTTATTTCATTGCTTTTTCCTTTCATGTCGTTAAAATTCCTACCTGCAAAGTATTTAAGCTTTTATCTGCTGCTTCTTCTTCTATAGCTCCACAGGAATTTCTGTTTGGCCTTAGCTCATTTGCACTGATATTCATTGTTAGCTACTTAAGGTCTTTTTCAGTCTTTTTACTCTTATTTCTAGCAAATCTTGCTCCACACCCCTTAGCATCACATACTTAGCTTTTTTATTAGTCTCTTCTTCCCTGCTCTTGCTTCTACAATTCTTTCAACCATCCTTGTTTTTTTGTTTTAGTTGTGTTTAATGCCCGTTTTTACTACTGAGGTACCACAGGCGGTGGACACTGATGATACATGGAATGAAATGATAAATTGGGAAAGGATATTTTTAAGGAAGGAAGCATTCCAGGCCTAAGTTAGTTTAGGGTACCTCCCCAGCATTTGCCAGTTATGAGGGCTGAGGAAAACCTGGCTAAACTCCCCAGTCAGGGAGGACGGTCCTGGTGGGATTCGAACCCCAGACCTCCCGCTCACGAATCCGCACCTTAATGACCTCGGCCACCCGTGGCGGTGTCATCCTTATTTGACCAATCGTTTTAGTTTTCATATTTTAATAGTAGTTTCTATATAAATAGATCATTGTGGAATGGTATATAGTTAAAGTTGTGTACAAACAAATGTGACTAAAATGTGATTGGTTTCAAAATTTTTTTATAAACATAAAAGTATGTATAATCATCCATTATGTTTACTCTCTCTCTCTCTCTCTCTACATTTTTCTTTCTTTCAATACATGCGCTTTATGTCTTACACCAGAAGCAAGTGAGCAAAAGATCAAAAGCTTGTGTTGATAAAATTAAACTTTCAGAAAAGCTGGCAATAACCTATTTAGCATACTTTAATAATAAATATTGAAAACGTATGACAGTAATGAAAATTTTAATAACTACATGAGAGTGATCTGAAAGGATCTCAGTCTAATAATGAAAAAACCAGTTTTTAATTTGAACATTATTTTTAATTTTCAACATAGTCTTCTTTAAGGTCAATATATTTATATCAAGTAAGCTCCGATGTCATTACCCTGTCTTTGAAGTGATTTTTCATAAGATTTACAAAAAAGGCTGTTGCAATTACCTCTTGATTTGATGGAAAATATTGACAATGAGAAAGAGTTTGAACCTTAGGAACAGATGGAAGTCAGAAGGAACCAAATATGGGGAGGAGGAGGTTGCCACAACAATTTAAATTTCAACTCTCTCAGTTTTCCCATCACTAAAACATTTTTGTAAGCAGGTGCACTGTCTTTTGAAAAAGAATTTCTCTTTTGCAAACAGGAGCTTTTCTTATGAATTTTTTCACCAAATTTGTCTAAAAGATTAAAATAGTACTCACTGGTTATGCACCCATCTGGAAATAATCAATTAGTAAAATACCTTAATGTGCCAAAAAAAATTACACTTTCTTTTCCTGCAGATGGAAAAAAGTTCATCTTCTTTGGCACTGAACATCTGGCTTCTGTCTACTGTTTAGACTACCGTTTTAACTCTGGGGTGTGATGGTGAATTCAAGTCTCATCTGGTTATAAATGTATGCAAAAAATCAGTTTCGTTACTGTTAAAATGCTCCAAATGAATGCGAGTGCTTTCATTAGAATGCATTTTTGATCTGCTCATAGCAACCATCTTTTGCAAAGTTTTTTCGTATGAAATTTTTCATGTAAAATATAACCTACACTTTTCTTTAAAATGCCTATAGCCTCACCAATTTCATGCACTTTAATTCACCAATTATCTAATAAGATCAATGAATTCTGCTGCTGTTGCACTTTTAGCACGTGCTTTAAATCAAACATTTCACAGATGTTTAAATTAATCAGCCCATTTTTTTAATTATTGAAAATGAAACAAAAGAATCTCCATAAACTTTGTTAATTTCCTATGAAATTCCTTTGGCATTAAACCATCTCTTACAAAGAATTTATCACTACACAATATTGTATTTTATGGAACACTCATATCTACTTTAGTATTCTGGAGTAAATAATCTAGTTCAAAATGTCTTGATACTTCAAATGAATACTTAAGATTAGATATACCCACTTAAAAAGCAATTATCTTACCAATTGCAAGGCACCTATGAGAACTTTTCAGAACAGCTTGATTGGTGTATGTAAAACCAATTAAATACATCAATATTTATATTTGAGTATAAATTATTTTTATTTGAATATCTTTTAAGAAGAGTAACAAAATTAACTGGTATACATTTTTCCATAAGATAAATATTTTGTCCAAATAACTTTCAATATGTAATACAAACTATTCATATAGTTTATATACACTGTCAACAATTTGAAATTAAGAAACTGATAAGTCAAATATTAAATTTTATAAGAATAAGTAAAATTTTTATTATATAAACCTTATTTTACGCACCCAGCATTTGACAACTTAATAGTTTATTATCTTGATTTGCAATAATTTCTGCCATTTATTGTTTCTAATTAGCAGTGCTGTAGTCCCAAAATTTTCACAGGGTATATGCAAATTGATGACTATGGTTTCATTAACTATTAGATTACTTTTATCACTGATGGTAGTATACTGATGATTTGCATAATTGGCATAAAAAAGGCACATTACTTTAGAGAAAAATTGTTTATCATAACACACAGATTTGGGGTGTATATTTGAGTGATTATGTTTTATGATAATGGATACACAATAGAAGTTTATAGGTTACTACAGTACAGCATTTTATTGTATTTTCTTTTCTTTTAATAAATGTAGTTTGCATACTTAATGCCACTATTAACATTAGAAATAAAAAAAAAATACTAAAAAAAAGTAGTTTGAAGATCATGCTAAGATTACACTATGTTCTTACACTGAACAAGACACTTGTCATAATAACATTTTGCAAAACTCTTAAATTAATGTCATTTGCAGCATGGTAGTTTTGCAGTCATTATTCACATATTTTTGAGACCTAAGATAGCGAGTTCAATCCCAGCCAGGGTAGATGGATTTTTTCCAGCATAAAAATTCTAAGCATTGCTTCCTTCAGAAGGAAAGTAAATCTGTGGGGTCCTATGTTGTAGATTTACGGGGGAAAAAAAACCTCAAGCCTGAAAGAAGAGACCTCCGAGCAAAATTCATCAGCCATTTCACACCCTGAATTGAATGGGACGCTGATGACCTGAGAGTATCAACAAAAAATATTTTTGAGGTTTAAATTGATCAATTCATCAATTGATGAATTGATGGGCTAATTGAATTAAAATAAGGCTGTAGATATGAATAATAAGCAATATTGATCCCTGGTTAGCAATGACATTTATTAAGCTAAAGTCTCACTCACATTCTGCAGAAGAACATGGAGGTGCGGAAATTTTTTTCCATCTAGTAAAAATTTTCACATGTTCATTTAAGAACTTTCAAAAAATTAGAAATTTTTAAAAAATTCTGTTGGAACTCACACAGTGAAATGTAAATTCTACCTAATCTGTCATCTAACACACTCTTATGCTTCACTTACTTTTAAATACAGTGGGACCGGTTTGGAAGAGACATCTTCTCCATCTTCAACCAACTTGGCGCTTGGTAGGAGAAATTTGAGGACCTGTGGTTCCGCCCTGGTGGTGTTTTTTTATAAATTGGAAATTTGTATTACATTCTCCTGTAATGTCAAAATTCATTAGATGATCCCCATGTTTATAAATGTAAATCTTCTCCCATGTGTCAGGAACATTAAGTACAAACAGATAGATAGGTCAGCAGTGGCACACATTTTTGGAAAGATAATCACAACATAAAAAGAGAAATAAAGTTACTTAAAGAAGCACACAAACGTGCAGAATTAGACACATATGAGAAGATTTACATTCATAAATATAGGGATCATCTTATGAATTTTGACATTACAGGAGAATGTAATACAAATTTTCAGTTTATAAAAAAACATCACCAGGGCAGAGCCACAGATCCTCATAGATGTTAATTTCTCCTACCAGTTGTCAAGTTGCAACACTTTGAATGAATAGTGACATTTATCTTAACTATTTTCTTGTGTTCAAGAATTACATTTTGGAATACACCATCATTTATGTCATTAAAAGCCAATGGCATGTGTTTACCTTATTCATATTTAAAACTCAGACAAAGCAGCAGACAAAACTTTGCAAAGAGTCAAAGTGCCCATCACCAGTTTAACTCCAAGGAATTCATCACTTTTGGTGAGTTCTTATATTTCCCCAGTTCCAAAGGTTAACCATGAGCAACAAATAAGGGACATTAAGGAGCAAGTTCTGTCTTTTTTTTTTTACATTAATTACTATGTAACAATGATCTTGTTCTCAAGACTCCCAAGTGGTGTGCAGTTCCATTCATTACAAAAGCAAACACCAACCGAAAAGAAAAAGAATGTTCAGTAATAAAAAAAGGTAGTTTAACTAGTCACTCAAGTGTCTCTATTAGCTCAGAAAGTATGACAAATATCTGTGCTCTTGAGCTCCTAACCAGAACCATAAGAAATAATCTGCAACTGTAAATTTTCGGAACATTCTTGCTGTAAACTCTAGATCCAATGTATTTTTTGGAAAATGTGGGTCCATAGTGATTGTGTAGGTGCACAGAGAATCCAATCTACATATTTGACTATTGTAAAATCAAATGAGTTCTATTTTAACATTTAAAAAAGTTGAGTCAAAATTGTAACACATACATCACTAAGATTTTAATAACCATTATTAATAATTAATAAATAATTATTATTAAAATCTTAGTGATGTATATGTTACAATTTACAATTTCAACTCAACTTTTTTAAATGTTAATATTTGACATCACTGTTACAAAAGTTCATTATATTTTATTTAATTATGAGTTCTATTTTGTTGCTATTTATTGTCTATGTATGTCAATTAGCTTTCATTTCCTTTTCAAACTACTGCATCATATTACTAGTCAATTAAGAAATTCTCAATTTTGCATTGTTTAGAAAAATTCAAATTCCATAAATGTTATATGCTGCATTTATAATATAAGTTCCAAAAAGGTATTTCGTTTTATTTAATTATCTATGTCTATTACAAGAGTTCCTACATACAAAAATACAAGATATTCTTGTATTCCTATCCTTTCCTCTTCTTAGGAGTAACTTTTCAGACTCAAGGGAAGATATTCAAATGTCACATCAAAGACAAAATGGTTAGATCCCTGAAAGCAATATGGAACATCACCTAACTGCACAAAATGTTTGTGAAGTATGCTATGAGATTCTTCAATGTAAAGATTATGCTTTTGTTACAGATGGCCGGGGTTTAATATTGGATGACCTAAGCAGAAGCAACCTAAAAGATATGGAAAAACTAAAAGTCATTCTCCTTTTAAAACCTATTTATAGCCCATCATTCATTGCATATGATTTGGTAGGCATACCGCATGGAAGTCCTGCTCACAGAACTACTGCTATTTACAGACCAATATGTATAACACACCAAGTAAAAAATGAAACACCCTTAATAATTACTGCATCCTATTAAAAGTTTGCCATTTCCCTGAACAATTAGCCAACAATCCCCTTGAATTCAGTCCAATAGGCTTCAGAACATACCTCAGGACAGGACTTTCCTACATCCATTTCCCTATAATTTATATGTTTGTATCAATATGCCTATTTTTCAAATTAATTAACTGAATTTCTTCTGTTGACTTTTTTTCTCATGTTATCTTCATTTTTTGATTTTCACCTAGATTACCTGTTCACAACCTACGATCCATAGTTTCTTCTTGCTAAACATGTAAACAGAATTATTATGCTGCAATCAAAAAGAAATTATTGAAAAAGGATGCTACACTTCAAAACACACTTTGACTTTTCACACAAACCACACTCCGATTTTCTTTCTGATCAGCAGTCTCTTGCAATATATATTTTCTTATGTTTACGGAATTTGGGAATCCACACAGTGAAACTTTTGTTAATCTTATTTTGATTTAAAGTAAAACACTAAAAATCATGTCGTCACATTAAAACTCTCTTTAAGTTTCACAAACACTTTTCTTTAAGTTTGTGAAACTTAAAGAGAGTTTTAATGTGACGACATGATTTTTAGTTACTTAAATGTAAAATTGGAACTTAAACACAGTGAAGCCAATCATATTAATGGATATCATTGTATGATTAGTTGAACTACACACTCTTAAAGCTTCACTTACTTTTTATAAATGTATGGAACCGGTTTCGAGAACATTTTGTTCCCATCTTCAGCCATGCTACCTTGAACCTTAGCATGGCTGAAGATGGGAACAAAATGTTCTCGAAACCGGTTCCATACATTTATAAAAAGTAAGTGAAGCTTTAAGAGTGTGTAGTTCAACTAATCATACAATGATATCCATTAATATGATTTTTAGTGTTTTACTTTAAATCAAAATAAGATATATTTTCTTTCTTGTATAATAGAAAAAATTAATAGATAAGCAATAATTTATTTTCTGTTGTTTTTCATTCTCATTGTTTAAACTGATATAAAACAATTGTAATTTTTGAACAGTAAGAGCCTTTATAGTTTGCAGGCAACTGTTGCTACACTGCCGTTGACACTTTCATATGGGCTAATGCGATACTTCAAAATCTAAAGTCATGTTAACATCAAACATCTTCATATTTGTATTTTATGATAAAAGTCAGATCACATGTAATTTAAGACCAAACTAACAAAAGCATTGCTAAAATTATTATACTAGTCAAATAATGACAAATAATGACAATGACTGATGCACATTATATAAAGCATACCCTCTCCCCTTCTTAACTCTATGCTGGAACTGATACAGATGGTCAAAATAGATAGGCATAGACTCACGAGGGGAAGTCTGCAGTTTCAATCTTGCCAGTTCTATCCCCTGTAACTGAGGTTTTCCCCAAGTTTTGTTCTGTCCTTATCAGTGCTGGAGAGATGCCATATTTAGGCCTGGAATATTTCCTTCTCAAATTTATTTTTCTAATTTATCAATTTAATCTAAAGTATCATTAGAGAGGCCTGAAGAGTAAGAAATGGGCATTCAAAACAATTGATAAAAACATGTTCCCAATCACTTGGAGCCAGAAATATTTCATTGTAATAATCTCACTGAAATAATACATAACATAAACATATACAAAAGTAGAAGATACACCCTTGTTGCAGAAGAGTATATGCTGAAGAGTAAAGTTAACCATAGGGTGCATGGAGTGTACCCTTGACTACAGTACTGCTAATTAGTATGTCAGTTTTAACGGCACTATCAACTGAGAGCACCAGTGAAATAAGGTCACAATAAGAAGCTTCATTAAAGAGTATTTAGAAACTACTACACTACTACTATTTATATTTAACAGAAAGCTATAAGTTACATTTGTGTTTTCCAGTAGATCTAAAATTTATTGAATACTATTGCTGTTATTTATAACCATTCAACACAAAAGTTCATGTGGCATTATGTTAAACATCATATTTCAATGATAAAATGTAATGAATGTCTGTGCAATATAGGACTGGTAAATCCTTAATTATATTTTCTTTCAAGGATACCTCAATAAGACCACAAGTTTGAAGATATGTTATTTAATAAAGTGTGGATGAATCCACATTATTTGCATAATATTGGCTTATGCAAAATCCCTTCAATTGTATTTATGGATAACTTAACATACCTTTATCACTATTTTATATTCATGATACTCATATTTATTATTATAATAATTATCATTTGTTTATACCACTTCTAAAATTATCTCATCCAACATAAAAGGCAAACATTTACTTATTAAAAAGGCAAAATGTTTTCTATTTTATTTTTCTTTGTTTTGATACAAATGTGCTAATATTCAACCTGTTTAAACCGCATTATATACATAGACATTATTTTGAAATAATTATAAAATAAAATTCTAGCAAGAAATCACTTAAATGATGTAAATCTGTCTTTCTGAGTTGGAAAACAATAGATTGCTCAGAGAATTTACAGAGAATTGCAATAACTAAAGTGTGCATATGGAATAAATGCAATAAATACAAACAGTAACTTTGTCACCCAGTTGGATACATGCTAAATTGTGAACAATGGTTCGGAATTTGTAGAGGTTAACAGCTAAATATTTACAAAATAAAAAAAACTCATTAATATTTTTTATTTTTTAAATATTTAGCTCTTAATCTCTACCAATTTCAACCACTTTATTTAACAATTCCCAATCATTGTTTAGAATTTAACATGTATCTCTAAGTTTACATACTTTCCAGAAATATAAATTTCTCAAACTCAATATTCCAAATTCAAAATCTTAAAAAGTTTATTTCTTTAAATGGCAGAATTTCTAAATAACTATGTGATCCTTGTTATATCATTGCATTCCAATGAAGCTGTCATTATGTTAAATAAATTGTACTTACGAAGCTTTAGAAATGGAGTGGTAATATATCCTATGCTTGTGTATTTCAACTTGTTTACAATAACCACCACTTATTTATATAAAATTAAGACATGTTTTGGGAGCACTTACTCCTATCTTCAGTTGTTCTCAACTTATTCACTCAACTCTTTACCATTATTAACCATGTCAAATACAATAAAATTGTGAGATTTCTACTCCAGTTTCTTTAAAATTTTTGTCATTTCCAGATTATTCACACAAATGTTACATTATTATAGTTATGCCTATCATGGGCCTTCCATGAGGAGGTTTAAATTACCAAAGAGAATTTAAAGTGCACTAATTTCCCAATAGAGGGCAGAAGAACAGATGCTAAGCCCATCATCTCCATTGCCATCTAATAGGGAACTAAGGTATTTTTTGGGTACGAAACAGCCTATAATTTTGTCCAGAAACCTATTTTTTCAGATATGGAGTTCTTTAATGTGCCCTAAATCTATGATATGCAACCCACAGCTTAAAGTCATTTCCAGAAGACTTGCACTCAAGATATTTGTCCTGAAAAATCTATTGATTCCAGCCAGGTTTGAACCTGCAAACCTTGGGTCCAGAAGAGAATATAGTTCCCCAAATAGCATTCCTATGTTCAAGAAATATTAAAAGTCATGGTAATATTGAACAGACCATAATAAACACGCATTATCAATATTAACAGCAATGTAATATTTCATATATACAACTCTAGAAGCAGAAAAAGATATAACACTTAAATAGCCACACAATTTTTGTTATATTTAAAAAAAAAATGGTATTCTTTTTCAAAAGCTTGTTTCATCTGTTTTCATGCATTATGTTAACTTTGAGATTCAATATTTATTTTTACTCCTTCACTTGTGTTGTGGGATGTTCAAACTCATCAGCAAGAAAAGTTAACACACTAAAAATATTTGTCCCAATAGCAATAAATCACTAAGCCATTATAAGATGGCTGATTAAAATCCAAAGGGAAAATTTAATTCCAAGTAAAAACAATATTGCACATTTCCTTCTCTTTAATGACTTGACAGCCCAATATTGGGCCTTTGCTGTTGCATCCTCTATCTCTTGTCTTGTAACACACTGATTTAGGGCAGTATTGCAGGGGCATGTGATCAGCATGCTTGCACCCTATTGGTTGCCTATCACATGGTTTTGGAGATTGATGGATGCAACCTCTTTATCATGCAGCTTCATAATTTTCCTCACAAGGCTGAATAGACCCTGTTCCAGACCTCCTTAACTTAAAAAATTCCTAAGCAGATACTGTGGATCGAACCCAAGAACTTACAGCCAGCAATGCTAACCACTCTACCAAGGAAGTGGTCTCATGATATTTTAAAAATGATTATGAATTATCAGTACAGTTACAGAACAATTAACTGAAGATATTCCTCTGCCTGTTTTGAATAAAATTTGATGTGCCATCACTTCTTTTAGATGGAAAGGCTAAATCATCTCTTGTGAAAAGAAGAAAAGCATCATGCTTATGAAAGAAAGAAGTAGCTGAGCTGCTGCAGGATTATAACTATATTTCTCCAATATCCAAAACTGCAGAAAATATGTTAATGGAATTGAATGTTCATGATGAAAATTCAGTTTCTAACAGAGTGGGGTGTTTGGTGTGAACTTGGAAGTTAGACACAACCATGCATATCAAGAAAATGATTTAGTGGATTATATTCTCTTGAATATTATGAACTGGATATATCTTTTCATATATTCAACATTCAAGTACTTGAACAGATAATTCAGAACTAGAAAGGGACATTCTGCTGGTAGTTTAGCATAACTGTGAATTCAATTCACATGAGCTTCACTGTGTTAGTTCCATATGAAAACTTTTTTAAAGATTTACAATTTTTAAAAAAAAATTTGATTAGCATAACTGTTCTTATATTTTCTTTGTATTTTAGGACATATTTTTTGTTATCAAACTCTTGTTTCTGTGGCAAGATAACCACAGTCTCACTCAACAAGAGAGCCAATCTGTATCATCAAGGTTGTGTGCAAAGACAATTATGTTTACATTTGGTTTCTCAGCCAAATGCTAGCTAGTACTCAATAACAGTTTCTATACATATTTATAGATTTGTGTTTGGCTAAATTTATATCACTAGGCCTCCAATGTTTTAGTACTCAAAAGGAATGGCAAATGGTGAGTTAGCAACTTGTATTATGATGTACTACAAAGAGATGCATCACTAAAGAGAATGGAAGAAATACTGGAGATATGTTGAAAAATATCTTTTGGAAGAAGTGTGACTGTAGCATTCCTCTAGATTTGTGGATTTGGAATAATGATATAAAGTTGCTATAATCATTATCATCACCATATCTAATGCTTCATTATAATAATTATTTTATGGCGCCAAAGGAGTCTTCTGCCAGTCTAAGTCACATGTCCATAATACAAATATCCTTATTCTTGCCCTTAGTCAAAATTATTAGGATCAGATCTTACAATGGCAACCAAACACAAATAATTTTTCTTCATGAATCATACTGACCCAAGAAGGAATGACTTTTCTTTTGTAATGGCTCAATGACATCTAACCATTTATCCAGTAAAATAATTGTTGACTTGCCACATGCCTTAACACTTTGTGTCTTGGGAAAAAATTTAGTTTTCCATAGCATTAGCTGTCAGTATTCTTCGATAATTATTGGCAACCAAAGTAACCTTGTTAAAAATAACTGTCATTTGTGTTACGTAGGCTACACCTGCCATTTTATCACATTTCTTTACAACCATAGCAACATATACTTTCATGATCTGTTTTTATCTTTGTACTTACACCATTTAGTTTGTTATTTTCTTCCTTGCAACTGATTCAGTAATTCATTGTCATTTCCTTTTAGTTTATTAATATTTCTCTGGCAACATTCCAGATATTGCCGAAAACAATGAACACAAGAGGCTATATTTTGCAAGCTGAAATAGTGGTTAAATTGTGCTATTAGTGTATGGTTTCTGCATGTGAAACATAGATGATGTCAAGGATGAAGTTCAGTTAATTGGTATTATAGATTTAGTGGACCCAATAAAGACTGTAATGTCAGCATTCATCTTGTAATTTAAAATTCTATATGATGAAGTGAAAAACTAAGTATACCATTTTTTTCAGCTTATTCTTCAATTAACTATGAAATTGAAGATCAAAGACTGGACATTATTCTTTGCTTCTCATTTTTTCAAGTTCAAAAAAGGAAGGGAAAAAAATCATAATAATAATTTAACAAAATATATACATAGTTGCTTATGCCTTCATCAAAACTGCTTAAATATACAAAGTATATCTAACAATAATCCTGTAAAGCTTAATGCAACATTTTTAAATATTACTGTATATCCTATAAAAAAAGTCTGTGGGCAATGCTGCTTAGAACTATTATGTTTTGTAAAAATTTTTATAAACCTTAGTTTTCTATTAATAGCAAATTTTAGCTTGTTCAAGTTCTTTAAATTGAAATGTAAAAAGATATTATTTGAACTTCTATATAAATTTGTTTTTTACAAGTTGGAAAAATAGTGGCTACACGTTTATATGAAGGATAAGACATTAGTCATGGCAACCATTTTTTTTTCTCACGAACAAGGGACAACACGAAAAATCTAATATATGACTGAAAGTATACAGCATTTATTGCTGAGTGATGCCACCAATGGGAGGCTGGATGTAGGGAAGAAGCAAAACCCAGGTGATCAGACAGCATTTATTATAGCAAGGGCAAAAGTTACACTCAACTACTTACATAGTGTTGCAAATTTGTCACAGGAGAAGTCTCCTCCTGGGTAACCCATGAAGTAGCAGGCTTCAAAGTAGTCACCAAGTAAATCGACTGTTTTTTGCTAGTTATGGGAAAGGCACTTAATACTATCTGCTGCATCTGAGTTCCTAACATGAGCCACTTGGCATCAAAATATCTGCACTCAGTGCTTTCGTAGCTATGTGTAGCATGCTGATGCAATTCTGCCCTGGAGAAAAGTTATTTTCACTCTTTGTACCTCCATTACTGACCACTGTCACTTACCAACTGAACTTCAGGGCATTCTGAGACATGCACTCTGCTCACACACACCAGCATGTGGCTTCATTAGAAAATACATTCCATATACTTTCAATCATATATCTCAGATTTTTCATGTTGTCCCCTGTTTGCAAGAAAAAAAAAATAGCTACCATGACTTATCCTTCGTTATCTGCAAAACCACAATTTCTTCTAAAACCAGCCTACAGTTGCATTCCTTCAATAAAATTCCAATCATATTTAGCATCCTTTGCCATATTTCTAGAAGGTACTGAATACCAGCAACAGTACTATTTTTGTTGATGTCAGCAAACAAGTGCTATTGCTTGAAGAATTGCTTCGTATAAAAATACTTTCCTCTTAGTGGCTCCTTTGATTTGAGTAAAAGATAAAAGTTGCAGAGGCTCATGTATGGTAAATATGGATGATATATGAGTACTTTCTACCTCCATTATACAAGTAAACATAGTAAAGTAATGGTGTTACACCGTGCATTGTCATTAAAGACAATGGATATACAGGTTTGAAAATATCATAATTTTTTTCTGCAATATCACATTCTACCATATGTAATGGAAAAATGCTTTGCAGAGAAAATGATTATTTCAAACCTGTGTACACATTGCTTCACATAACAAGCACAGTTCCTATTGCATGATTATCACACCATGGACAAAACTTGGCACTATCAGCATCACCTTCACATTCCCAAGTTCTTGGTATAGTTTCATTAGACTGCTATTTCATTTCTGGTAAGTGCAATAATTCTGTTGCAATGTAATGTGTTAAATGATCTGCAAAAGAATAATGGTATCAACTCTGAGCACCCATAAGGTTATAAGTTACTGAAATGGATACAATTTTGATAACCAATAAAATTCTTCAACATGTGCATCACTGTTAGATGGATTATCCCTACCTATCCAGGCAATTTTTTCACTGTCAATTACCTGCATTATTGATGATTAAAAAATACCATAATAAATTTGATTTTATTAATATTTTACTGAAATTTACTGTCTCATTTTTTATATATGTAAAGTTCATCTCTTTCATTTTCATTTTTACCTATCTATATGCTATCTATTGATAATTATAATTCTGAATAATAAGCTGTATTTTTATACATAGTGAACAAATATTAAATCAAAATGTATGAAAAGCTGCAGGTGCAAATGTATGACCTGTTAACCCATTCAATCTCGAAAGTTTAATATTTTTTCCATGTAGGTTCCCTAATAGCCTTTTAAAAGTAAACATAGTTTATAAAATTATTATTTGTTTTTTATTAACAAAAATATATGGATGAAATAAAAAAAAAGAATAATGATTAGAACATTTCACTTTACATGAGGTCAAAGTCATCCATAAATATATGTATGTGGGAATAAACCTTTGATAATCAGAGGTATCTTAGGCACTATCCAACATAAAAAACATATAGGCTATGTATTTGGTTATTTGCAATTAATTTATTAAATCTTTAAACAACATTTCCTGCCTTGACCGCACTCTGCATAAGCATTCCATTCTGAAGTGTGTTGAATGCCAGATTTTCATTACTCACTATCTTAAACCATTCTTTTTGACATTTCCTATAAGCATACAATCAGGTCCCAAGGAAGAAAGTGACCATCCATAAAGGAACTTTACTTTTTTACCAAGGCATTTGCAAAGTACTAAATCCAGATAAAATAATGACATGTTTAGATTTGCAACTTTCGATTGCTCACAGTTTTTTTTAACAGAACAGTGCCATCTATGTATGAGGTGCATTGAAGTTCCAAGATCTCCTCTAATTTTTTCTCAAAAAAATGGAGGTAGATAGAGACATAAAACACAGTTTAAAAGATGTGGACAGGCTTCTTAGACAAGTGAAATAGATAGCAGTATCATCTGGCTTACAGAACTTATTTGGAAGCAGCTGGCATTAGAAATGCCTCAAGTACTTAAAATGATGGCATTTCATGTTCCAGAAACAGCATGTAATCATCTGTTTTATTAGGACTTTTCATCAATTGAGTGAGACTTCAGTCATGGTGCCAAAAATGTGCATTTCTGGGTGCAAAAATTTAAAGAAGGCAGAATTTTGTGAGACAGAAAACCAAAGCAGCCTCAACCACAAATCAGCTGATCTGAAAACTTGATTGTGCAAAAGTAGCAACTTGTTATGGAGGACCACTGACTGATAATGGAATGCCTCCAAAGTTGGCATTTCCATACATGTGCATACATGAAGATTTTAAAATGGCAAAGTTTCCTCCTTACTGGATACATGAATGCTGACTAACCATCACTGCCGCACACAAGGTAACATGTTGGTTGATCTTGGCACATGATGACAGCGTGAATGGTACTTTCAATCCATAATTATTATGATAGCTGTAACATGGGTGCCATTGTTCAATTCTGAAAATAAATACTACTCAAAGCAACAAAAGTACAGACTCACTGCCACTGAAGAAATTTTGGATTGCTACCAGTGCTGAGAAAATGGTGTAAAAGACATAATCCTCACATACAGCATACTACAGGACACTATAGTGACTGCTGCATCTCATGAGGAGATTCTGAGACGAAATCTTTTCCAGCTTTGGGAGAAAACAGTCAGAGAGAAGTGTAGGTGTGCTGTTCCATCAACACAATGCCCTTCTTCAGAAGTTCCTTCACAACAACTTTGAAATGATTCCTTATGCTCCTTACACACCTAATGCAGCACCTAGCAATTTTGGGCTCTTCCCATTGCTGAATAATACTCTCCTAGGTTCCAGTCATGCTGTTCATATAATAGCAATTTTCCAGTGGAGAAAATAATAAAGAAACATTCACTGCAACAATGCAATCACGGAGTTGACATTGTAAAAAATATTTATGTGCAGAAGCAGACTATATCCAGAAGTGACAAAGGTTTTAGATTTTTTGTGCTAGTACTTTTTCAGAAAAAATAAATAAAAACGGAGACCTTATAACCTGAATGCACCTTGTATTAAGATGAAAAATCAACATAACTCATCTTCTCACATTGGAAGACATTTTCCCACATGTATTAGGTCAACAGGACAAAAGAAATATGCAACTCAGCATTGTATATTGTATAAAAAAAATTATGTTTATAAAAAGATGCCATTTCTCTGTCCCATGCAGAAAATTTTCCCTTGTTTTAAATTCTTAAAACATATTCCTTATCATGGTAAGCCATATGCTACTCATAAAGTGCATAATTTTGATAATAAAATATGTAATAAATTTGGCTTTAAACAATGATTAAGACAAAACAATTCCATCAATAATGTACAGCAGACATTTTCACTGGATATATGATCTCTATTCAAAGAACCTGTGAATGAGTTAATTGAAGAATAACTCCAGTCCTCTCCTACTTTGTCTACATTTTCATAAAATATCTTATTTTCTATCATGAATGCTACTGCAACTTAATCTTCTAGCATCTGCTGCAGCTTAAATGATAAATAATACCTTTAATATATAATTTCTTAACATATGCACTATATTTATAAATTTGATTTTAATGAATCTGATATGAAGGAAGCACATATTAGCCCTTCTGAACATTAAACTATTGCTGTATTATGTATCATTTTTGTGCCACTGTTTCTCTGGTGCTTCCAGAAATATATCCTAAAGCTGAAGGATATTTACCACTATATCAGTAGAATGCTATTTAGGAAATGTTCTTATGATATTTGAAATTTATGTTCAAATTTTGTAATGTACCTATATATTAACAGTCTTCAGTATCTGTGGAACTGCTTTTGACAGATACAGTGTTTGTACTAAGTTCATTTGTTGCTTCCTGAAAAAGAGTAATACTCAGAATGAGTGAATAATAATAATAATAATAATAATAATAATAATAATAATAATAATAATAATAATAATAATAAAGCATGTATATAATATGCAATAGTCTCAT
The DNA here is from genome assembly GCA_030762175.1 of Metallyticus violacea. Taxonomy (NCBI): domain Eukaryota; kingdom Metazoa; phylum Arthropoda; class Insecta; order Mantodea; family Metallyticidae; genus Metallyticus; species Metallyticus violacea. The sequence continues at coordinate 37,863,208 of CM060845.1, read as the reverse complement.
CAGTACAAAAGTTACTTTGAAGAATAAAAAACACACAGAGTTAAAGCAGTTTAAAAAAGTCATATCTATATTAGTATCAAAAGGTTCTTTATAGTGGTACATAATATGCAATTGATTTCGTCAGTACAAAAGTTATATTTGAGAACAGATACACAGAGGTAAAGCAATTTTAAAAAATCAAATCTTTCATCACAAGCTCAAGGAGTGATGTTCTATACATTCTGGTCGTTCTCTTAATCCTCTTTTGGCATCATTCATGTTACAATCTAAAAGATCTTTATAGTAGTATGTTTTGTTTATCATCTTTTCAGGAAACATTTAAATCTCTAATTTGAGACTTCTATTGCTGTTACTGGCAAAACATTGAAGAATTTGACTCTTAGTTATTTATAACTTTTGCTAGTTGTATTTAAACTGATGTTAGGAGCATCAGTGTTGCATCCATTTCTAGTGTTATATGCATCAATATCTGATCTGAGATTGTATTCTTTAAGTATTCTTTCACATACATCAAAGTGGAAAACATACACACTTGATAAGGTAAAAATATTTAGCCTATTCAAAATGGGTCTATAAGGTTCCAAGCTTTTTGCACCCTACTATAAACTTTTTTTTTCTGCCATATAATACTTTTTCTATGTAGACATTTTCCCACAACAATATTCCATACTGAATATGTGAATGGAAAAAGGCACATGCCATCATTAACTTATCTTGATTGACATAAATATTCATTTTCCTAAACAGATATATAACTCTTAAAGAGTTTTAAGCACAAGTTAATATGATTTTCCCATGTGAGCCTGTCATCCAAATGAATACCTAGTAATTTTAAAGATTTTGGTGTTTCGGTGATATTAAGCAGATTAAAATATATTTTTTTCAGTTTTTGATTCATCAATGAGGACTTTTTTTCACCATTAGTGATCATCTGTTTTCTATTATCAAATATGAGGTTATTAAATTTAATTCATTCCTTCCTATACCATAATAACATAATTATTCAAATATTATTTTGAGAGAGACGGTGTTAAAAGTTTTGCTAAGTTCTATAAGTGTAACATCTACTATATCTTAAGTAAAAATTGTACTTATGAAGCTGTAGACAATGGAGTGGTAATATATCTTACATTAATGTTTTCAGTTGTTAACACTAACTCCACTTACTTTTTTAAAACTTTGGACTAGTTTCGGGAGAGGTTCCTCCCATCATCGGCTGCTGTTGACTGAATGCCATTGTTTGAAACTGGGGATGGACGCCTATTTGCTCCTGTGGTGGTATCTTGTGGTTCTAGTAGAAACTTGCTGAGTTCATACAGTGGCGGAAAATCAAAATTCATTAAGTTGTTCTTATTTTTTAAAGTGAAAATTGTCTCCCATGTGGATAGTTCTATTGGGTTGTGAAGTTGTTTCAGTAATTTCATTTCTGGTTTTATTTCATGATTTTTGTTCCAAAAATGAGCTGCTATTGCTGATTTATCTATCTGTTTCAATCTAATGTTCCTAAAATGTTCTTTTCTTCAAATTTCTCAATTTCTTTTCGTTTTTCCAATGTAGCTCTGTTCACAATCTGCACATTTAATCTCATATATTCCTGATTTTTGCTCTGTAGGGATGGTATCTTTCATTGTGCAATGTACTAAATTTTTTATATTATATTTGTTCTTTGGGGCTAACATAACTCCATGTTCTTTGAATATCTTCTTAAATTTGTTGTGGTAAGTTGGGTGGTATGTGAAACTTTTGAATTTATATCCTGTCTTTGGTGTTCTTAAGTGTGGAAACTTCCTTAATCGATTTTTGTCTTTTAGCTTTATTGATGATTTTTGTTACTGAGTCTGAGTCCATTGGTTATAGCCATCTTCATTATATGTTGGTGTTCCATTTTGTACTCGGTTTCAGTCAATGGGATGTTTATTAGTCTGTGTGCTAAACTGTCAAACACTGCATATTTATGTGGGATGGGGTTATAGCTATCATTTTTATGTAATTTTCTGTGTGTGTGTGTTTCCTGTGAATTCCAAAGCTAAGACTGTTTGCATTTCTTATTATTTTTAAATCAAGGAATAGGAGACATCCATTTCTCTCTTCTTCTATAGTAAACTGTATAGATTTGTGTTATAAGTTAAGGAGTTTCAATGCATCTGTAGAATGTTTTTTTGGTATTATTGCAAATATGTCGTCCATATATCTACAACACCACGTCTTTTTTTTTTTTTTTTGAGTAGTGTTTAACGCCCGTTTTCACTACTGAGGCACCACAGGCGGTGGACACTGATGATACATGAGATGAAATGATAAATTGGGAAAGGATATTTATTTTTTTTTTTTAAGGAAGGAAGCGTTCCAGGCCTAAGTTTAGGTACCTCCCCGGCATTTGCCAGTTATGAAGACTGAGGAAAACCTGGAAAAAACCCCAGTCAGGGAGGACGGTCCTGGCGGGATTCGAACCGCAGACCTCCCGCTCACGAGTCCGTGCCTTAACGACCTCGGCCACCCGTGGCGGTCACACCACGTCTTGAAGATCAATGGGAATGCTTTGGTGATATGTACTTTGAAGGAACTCATGAAAAGATCTGCCAGAAACGGAGACAAAGGGTTTCCCATAGCTAGACCAGAGACTTGTTGGTAATATTTTTTGTTGAAACTGAAGAAGTTTTGTTGGATGCAAATATCGGTTAGTTTCAGCAAATCTTCTACTTCTTCTGATTTTAAGTTTATAGATGTTAACCATTTTTTTAAACTTTGCATTAGGTTTTCTATTGGAATGCTCGGAAATAAGGCTTTCACGTTGAATGACATCATTATATCCCCAGTTTTTATTTTGCTATGTTTAAGTTTTTCAACTAGCTCAAATGAATTTTTAATGTTTAAGCTCTGGAATTTTTTAAATAAATTGAAAATGCTGATCAGTTTTTTTGCTAGTTGGTATGTGAGTGAGTTTATGTTATTAATTATTGGTCTCATGCTGTTATCATTTTTGTGTATTTTTGGCAGTGCATAAAGTCTGGGTATTACCGGGTTGCTCTGTGTGATTTTCATTTTTTTCTGTAGTGGACAGTATATTCACTGCGTTCAATGTTTTACTCAAGTTTTTTGTGCATCGGTTGAGTGGATTCTTTTCTATTCGTTTATAGGCTTCTCCCATTAACATATTCTCAACTCTATTTTTGTATTCTTCCTGGTCAAAAATGGCAATTTTATTTCCTTTGTCTGCTTTTGTATATATTACTGGCTTTTCTTTTAACTTTTTTAATGTACTTCTGTAGTTTTTGCATTTATTTTCGTTTTTTATGTTTTTATGTTTTTTTCGTTTCCAAAATGTTTTTGCATTTCATTTTAACAAATGATTTTTTGATTTCTTTAAGGTGGTGGATGGCTATGTCGATGTCCACTATGTATTCCTCTATTATTTCCAAAAAATCCATGCACGTTTTGAGACATTTTAAAAAAAAGTTTTTAAAGTTTTAAAAAAGTAAGTGGAGTTAGTGTTAACAACTGAAAACATTAATGTAGGATCTACTATATTCTTATTCTCAAATCCTTCAATCCCTTTATTAATTACAGATTCCACAGCCTTAAGGTAGATAGGCCTGGTGTAAAGTCTACTGTGACTGGGAGAGTAAATTATTATTCTTAAAATTATCATACAGCTGTTCGAGCATGTAGATTTCAATTACTTAGAAATTGAAGTTATTGAAATAGGTCTATAATTATAGGGGGAATTTTTATCTCCTTTCTTACAAATGGGAATGGTCTTAATTAGTTTGAGTAGATAAGTCTGGTTGCCATTATATTGCACACAAAGAAAAATATTCATACCTAATTTTAGGTTCATTAACAGTTTTCTAGTTTTTGCATATCTGCATTTCAATATTTATAAAAACAAAGCATTTTTGAAAAGCTCTTAATGTGTAAGCCTGAGCAAAATGTTAATGCTATTTTCTAATTAATTGGATAATTTTCCTCTGACTTGGGAATGTTTACAAATAAACATGATCATTGAAAAGCATGAAAGTGCTGTTCATTACAAGTATTAAAATAAACTGGACATGAAAGAATCACCAATAGAGAAAATGATTCCATATAAAAGGAGCTGCATCATTATGATGTACTGGGCAATCAAGTTTATTCAGATTTTACTGAATGGAATGTAATTGCTAGTCAGCTAGTCATCTTGCCTTGAAGGGGTTGTGAAAGGATATCAGCTTCAAGAGTATGATACTGTGCAATCTAGCAAGTGGCTAAAGAACTAACAAGACCACATTATGTAAACAAACTGACTTAATTCCAATGAGATTTACTTTATGTAATGTTCACTCAAATTGTTCATTACCTGCAAAATAAAAATCATTATGGAGCACTGTTTTCATGACTGAATGTTATTTCTGATTTGGGCCCTGTTCCACTTAAGCATGGTCTAATACAATACAATTGTATGGACACGTAACTTCCTGATGTTAGTAAAATTCTGTTCCAAAAAGGTTTCTGCTACATTTGTACTTTACAATTCCATATTTACAAGTGTACAAGTGATTTTTTTGTTATTCTGTTGACAAAAATACTAGTACTGGTAATTTGCATAAATTTCTCTACAAATGTAGGAATATTGGTAACTTCAAATACTAGCTCAACATATAATATCTTTTAATGATTTTGGGAGTCAGATGGCCCAAATGTGCTACATATTAGCAAAAATGATGATAATGATGAGTTGGAATATGTATAAAGAAAGAAAAAATAAGTATTTGTGTACAATGATAAAGTTAGGTTAACTGCAGCTTATGACTGATATTGGCATTTCCTTTTTCAAATAAATATTTCAGACCAGTATCTTATTTAATGTATTTTACATGCCACGAAAATAATTTCTTTTCATTCTTCATTCTTTTTTAAAATCTCTTTTGATACAATTTTCCCAGTATATTGCTTATAATTAAAACATGATTGTCAAGCAATATAAATAAGTAAATATAAATGATCAAATGGACTAATAAAATAAACAATCAAGAACAATTGGGAACATAAATTTTTCTACCATCTCTCGACGAACGAAATTGATGTTCCTAAATGTAGCTCCATGGGACTATCATCTCAAAGTGGATTATTGAATATCAATAAATAAATAATAAAGTATTTACATTATCATTATAAATGAGAACAAATACAAGACCATTTAGCAGAAATGACAATAATTCGCTCTGTATATTAAAAATCCCTAGGAGTGGACATAACCTAATTCAAGGTATGGCAGCAACATATGGCAAACAGCTGTTCCTCTATCCTGCTCTTATATGATGTCACCTGTAATTTTTACTAATACTTTAAAGCATTGCACTTCTTTCTTGGAACAGAAAGTTACAAGACCATACTTTACAAGGACTTGTACTAATACACTTCATGTATTAGACCATACTTTTGTGGAATGGGGCCCTGGAAGGATAATTCTAGGAGTGCCTCATTATAATGTTGGGTCTAGGTGTATGAGTTTCTCCTCTCTTACCCACAATATCTGCAGGTTTCTAGACAAAAATTTTGTAAGAAAAGTTAAAAGGTTAGTTTGATTTTTTGTAATCATTGTTTGAAATGTCATACTAAGTTTTTTCTTTATTCATTTCCATTTCTTCTGATAAATTGTTGTCTTTCAGAGTTATGTATAAGTAGAGAAAGGTTCAGTGCTATTAATTTACAGATATTAATGTGGACAGAATACAAGGAATTATAACAGAGAAGTCACAGATATCATTACATCAGATCATGAGAGTGACTGGTTTGTCATATGGCAATGAGGAAATTCATGAAACTATACCCTTACAAAATAGCTACATTGGTTAAGAGATCCTGATTCGCCAGACCTCATCAATTTTCATACTCATGCCACAGATTTTAAGTATGATGTGCAATAGTTTTTCTATAAACACTAATGTAAAAAAATGTGTTCACCCTAACTCTATTCACTTATATAAAAACTGGACATATGTTTCGGAAGTGATCCCTCCCATCTTCAGCCTGTAGACCAACTGTTGTTTTTAGAAGTGGTGACTGGGTCTCTTGATGTTCTTGTGGCGGCATCTGTTAGTTCTATTAGGAACTTGCTGAGTTCATCCATTGGAGGGAAATCAAAATTTTTACATTAGTGTTTATATATATACCACTCCATTGTCAACAGCTTCGTAAGTACATTTAATTGAATATTTTTTCTATTTCTTTCTCTTTCCCTCTATGTGGCGCACTCCTACCCTTCACAGTAAACTCTCAGAATTAGATCAACCACTGGCTGATTATACTAACAAGACACTAGCTCTGCATTGGAGACATCATAATTTCAAATGACTGATGGTAAAATCCAAATAAACTTGATCACCCAGTATATTAAGGAAGATATTCTGGTTAGAAAACCGTTGTTAAATGAACAGTACAGTATTTTTAAACTATTGATATCTCACAATTTAAACATAACAAGACAGGTTTGTTTATACTTTATCTTTTAATATTATGGAAATCTTAAACTACAATCTTTATCTTCTTTTGTTGAATTTTATGTTCTAATAAACAGTCATCAGTAGCAATATGTTTTAATCTAAAACTGTTTAACTGTCATCAATGAGAGTCTAAATATCAGAACATGGTAGAACGTCCCGTCCTTGAGACAAATCTTCTCCAAAATTGTGATATTTCAGTAATTTTTCCAAATACTCTAAAGACTACTTCCCTAAAGCCTTTCAACAGAAAGGGTATTTTCTTCAAAATAAGACATAATCTGAAGCCAAGCTTTTCCTTAGGGAAATGTGCCTTATAATAAGATTCTATATTTTAACCTTCTTTTTAACTATAATCTGCTGATTATTATCATATAATTCTGAAAAATGAATGCCATTGTACATTTAAAATATCACATAAAAAACAAAAATAGCTCTAAGAACACTGAGTTAAACCATTTATTAGTTACATACCAAAGGATTTTTAATGTTTATGTGTACCAGAAGAGATGCCAATTCCAGATCTTCACTGTATCCATTTTTTAGTGGAACACTGCGGTATCCAGTCCTCAAACACAATACCTGAAGTAAGAATGATTTCAGATTTGCTATTGGTTATAACAATGTTATAAAATGAGAGTTATCAACTAGTAAGTGAAGTACTTACAGGATATGTTCCCTGTCCAATGAATTTCAAGTCACCAAACATATCTTCATCTTGGACAACAAACCTTAATAAGGCAAAATGTGGATTGGCTACATCAAATTCACATATCTCATCCCAAATTGGATTAAAGCCATTATCAGCTGCAACAAAAAGTAGAGAATGTTATAAAATCTGCTTTCTTATTGATAATTAAGTCATTACTAAATTACTTTAAAACAAACAAAAAAATTCAACCTTCCTGATGTCTTTTATTTCTACTTTTTCATCTTCTTTAGGGTACAGTGCACATGCCTCAATAGTTTTAAGATATAACTAATGAAACTGACAAAAAAGCTTGTAACTCAGGATTTAAAATTTTGGATTCTAAGGAGCTGAATTTCAAAGTTAATATATATTTATTAAACATGGCACACTGCAGAATATTGATTTAGTAGTTTGTTGCCACATTAAGAGTTAGGGGACTTTGCATTTGCAATTACAAATTTTCTGAGTTTACATATTTTTACCTGAAAGTTTTAAATCTAGATTATTGCAAAGTTGATATGATTTGCAGAGATAAAAATGTTTGATTTCTATTTAGCAGAGATTTTTGTCATTAAATTAAATTTCTTTATTTTAACTTCCATTTTTATTCATCTAGGAAGTTCTCACACCTAAATTTTTGAAACAATTTGTATACTATGTTACAATCATATATGCAGTGTAACTTGCAGTATCTTAGTAGTAATAATTTAAAATCATATTCTGAACATTCAGTTTAAGTAGCAGAAAGCAAATTTAAAAATTATGCTTTCTTAAGACCTAATCCAATTTGCACTCGGAAATTAGTTTCCAGAAAACATCATAAAAATAATAAATAATGATCATTTATCTCAGAAAGAATAGTATAAACAATTTTACATTTTCTACTTTTATGCTAAAAGAAAACATAAAAACAGGCATACAAAAAACACAGATTGCAGTTGTCAAGCCTTATGCCTTTTTTGTTATCTTCATTTTTACAAATTTATATAAAAATCTTCAAATTAAAATAACTTAAATGTAATAAACATTAGAACTTCCTTAAACATTATCACTAAACTTAATAGGCTTTGATGGGTGGGCAGTGTAAGAGGGATGTAAAACAAAATAACAATACAGCAATTCTTAAACGTTAATTTATATGTATGCTACTTACAAATTGGTTTTGTTGTGAGTTTTATGCCAGAATCAAAATCTGCACCTATTACTTCCACTTCAACAAATGGGCTGACTGCCCCTCGGCCAGATCTATTTAGATGTCTTGCTCCAATAACTCTTATTGATATTGTCAGTGGATCTACTCCAACTAATGTGTTCTTGTCATATGGATCAAAATCTTCTCTAAACATAAAATCTGATTTCAGAAGATAGCCACAATTGCCATTTTGTCTGAATTTTCCTTGATTCACCTGCATTGCTTTATCTGCAAAAACAATAAATAGATGACAAACAGCATGAATTTATATGTATAAATGAGCTCTAATGTTCTTCGAACTGTTAACATACTATATTATACTATAGTACTAATGTACTATATTGCTACAATAGAGAAGTATAAAGTTGGTGGCTTTTGTTTTGCACAGTGCCAATAAAGAACCATCTGGATATTTTGTCATATGTGATTATTTCTGTGTTGCTTCTGCTATTATAATTTTTGCAGCTCTGTATCACATAAACATCTATAACTTCACTGCCATACTAAATCAAAACATCATTTCATGTACTTTGATATTTTGCTTTGTAGGAGGAATAAGTCCTAAGTCATGCCAACTATTTTTTTCTTGCAAACAAGGAGCAACATGAAAAATCTACAATATACGGTTGAGTATATGGAGCTGCCAGATGGTGTATGTGAACAGAGCTGCATGTCTCAGCATGCCCCAAAGTCAGTTGGTGAGTGACATGGTCAGGAATGGAGGTCACAAAGAGTGAACAATAGCATTTCTTCACAGCAGGAATGCATGAGAATGACACACAAAGCTACAGGAAGACTTGGTTCATGTGCCCTGACCTATCAAACAGTGGCAATATGGACAGAGGCCTTCAAATGGGGCAGAATGTTGACTGCTGATCTGCCACACAGTGAGCATCCTGTGTCTATGGACAAGAATGTATGGGTGATAGTGGTGGAACAGTGCTTATGCAATGATAGGTGTTGGGCACTTGTGCAATTAGAAGAGCAAACAGGAATTCTGGCAAAAACAGTACACTGCATTTCACAGGAGGACCTGAACATGTGGAAAATGTATGCAAAATGGCTGCCACATCAATTTAGCTAGTTACAGAATTGGACTTGCTATGAAACATGTTACATCAATCTGGAGAGATTTCTGGAAGAAGGGTATGCCAAGGTGGATTGCATCATTACAATTGATGAAACATGGGCAAGCACATAAGAACCAAGCACTCAATGCCAGCCAGTGAATGGCTTTTACCTAGAGTCACCACACAAACATAAGTTTTGCCAAACTTCTTCACCAACAAAAACCATGATCATTCTGGCATATAACAGTCAAGTTGTGCTTATATGTCATCCAGTGAATGAGGTGATCACTGCAAATGCCCAGTATCACAGGTCTTTTCAGTGTTGGAATTGTGCTGTGCTGTACACACCAAATGGAGACCTTTTGAACAATGCATTATTCTCCACAATAACGCGACAGCTCACATAGCTGACAGTGTCAAGCTTATTTTACAATGGTGGAGATGGGAAGTTCTTTCTCATCTGCCACATTTGCCTGATCTCATTCCCAAAGTGAAGGAGCCATTGTGTGGGAAACATTTTGCTAACAAAGTGAACAATTTAATAGCATTTTGGCGCGAGGTGGCCTCCCTTTAGCAACTCACATGCAGCAGCTGGTATTCAGTGCCTTCGCCATTGCTGACAATGAACCGTCGATGTACTTAGAAACTACCTCAAAGGCTGCTAAATACTGTGAATTACCTGGGAGACCAATTCTGTGATGGATTTGCCACTCTGTGTAAGTAGTTGCATGTAACTTTTGCTCATGTTATAATAACCAATGTAGTCCAGTTGCCCGCATTTTGCTTCTTCCTTACAAGGCCACCTACATCCAGCCTTCTGTTGGTGGCGCTACTCGGCAGTAAATGCCATATGCTTTCAATTGTATATCTTAGATTTTTCATGTTGTCCCTTGTTTGCAAGAAAATAAAAAGTTAATATGACTTATAATTTATCATCCCTCATATATCATACATTGCAAGCTAATAATGAAAGTACAAGGGATTAGGATAACATATTACAATAGAAATGCACAAAGTGAAATCACTAGCCAAGGTCATTCATCCTCAGAGAGTTATTTACTTCAGATGCAGATATAGTATACATGCACACTGAGAGACTTTCTGAATGGATGGTCAATTCCACATCAGGGTCAATTCCTCATTAACATCACAAACACACAATGCAGTCACACACAAATATTGGACTGAAGATAATTCATGAAATAGAAGATGAATCCATGGCAGAGAAATACTAATCTGGCATTTGATCTTTCTGAAAACAGAAAATCTTAGTCCCACTAGTTGGCTGTAGGATATGAACCTAGGATTTCCAACATGAGTCCCAAGTGTTACCACCAGACCAATATGTTTGGTAAACCAAGTAATAAAAGAGGAAAATATGTGTGAAATTAAATGTACTTACGAAGCTGTTGACAATGGAGTGGTATATATATAAACAATGTAATACAGTTTTTTTCACACTAACTCCATTCACTTACATAAAATTTGGACATATGTTTCGGGAGTGATCCCTCCCATCTTCAGCCTGTAGATAAACTGTTGTTTATCTACATCAAGAACATCAAGAGACCAAACCGCCACGTATAACAACAGTTTATCTACAGGCTGAAGATGGGAGGGATCACTCCCGAAACATATGTCCAAATTTTATGTAAGTGAATGGAGTTAGTGTGAAAAAAACTGTATTACATTGTTTATAAAATGTGAAATGTTTATTTTGTGTATGACAATATGATACATAAGCTTAATAAAAATATGGCAGAGATCTCAGATTCTATTTCAGAACTGGTAGCAAATCTATGTCAGATGATATAAGAGTTTGTGGTCCTGCCACTGCAAAAGGGTTCCAAATAACTTGTTTCACAATTTTTTTTATTAATAGAGCTTTATTTTGTACAACAAAAAAACTGTCGCCTCTAAAGTACACAATTTGACAAACAGCTGAGAGAAATCTGTTTGCACAGCTTTGTATTAGACAGGGAGGCCAAAGAATTACTAACCATAAAACATTCAGATGGGACAACGCAAATATTCGGTTTAAAGTGAATGGGACTTTTAAATTCTGGCTTTATCTTGACCAAGTCATAGGTCTAATCCCTAAAACTGCAATGATGATAATAAAATTGCTGTTGATGTTTTTCAAGAGTTTATCATTATAAATTTATTAGAAAGGAAGTACTTTTAAGAAAATGATGCATCATCCTAACTGAAGAACCACCCATTTTGCTTAGTCATTAAACGTTTAAAAAAGCTGCTACAATAATAATTTAACATACAATGGTTGCTTGGCAAAAAGGTCTATGAGTGGTCATGTGTGAGCATTTTGCTCATCATATAGTTTTGTTCATTTTTCTGGTTATGGTTTTAATTTTCAGAAAATAAAATTATTACTTTTATTTAATGGATATCATTGTATGATTAGTTGAACTACACACTCTTAAAGCTTCACTTACTTTTTATAAATGTATGGAATCGGTTTCGAGAACATTTGTTCCCATCTTCAGCCATGCTAAGGTTCAACTGAATTGAACCTTATTGATGGAAACCGGTTCCATACATTTATAAAAAGTAAGTGAAGCTTTAAGAGTGTGTAGTTCAGCTAATCATACAATGATATCCATTAATATGATTGGCTTCACTGTGTTTAAGTTCCAATTTTACATTTAAGTTATTACTTTTATGTCAGACATGCCTATAAGGATTTGAAGTGCTAATTGGAACTTGTACAGTGAAGTTAATTATACAATTAAGATTATTGTATGATTGAGTCGAACTACTCACTCTTATTGGCTCCACTTACTTGTTTATACATAGAACATGACCATTGCTTGCATCCTTAATTAATTATCAACAATTGGGATGCAGATAATAGCCTGCAAAACATGTTCTACATATAAACAATTGGAGTCAATAAGAGTCCATAGCTGGACTCAATCATACAATAATCTTAATAATACCTACAAGGATTTGTTACTTCCTTATCACTTCTGTGAAAAATTAGGACATTGTAGAGCTTTCTTTGATTTTGTTGCAGTGCTTATTTACCAAGTCTTTTTCCTCTATTCTATTCATTTTCACACAAGGAAATCATATATAAACTGATTAATTCTTGGACATTAAGAAAAAATAACGCACAAGTGAAGTCACTCAAATCTCACTAAATGGACAATATTCTTGATGGAATGGTGGTAGCAATGTTTTGACTCAAGGTATAAATGGTCTATTTAAAAGAATATGGAATTTTGAATAAAAGAAGGCTTTGGAGGACAATGCACTTTAAAATAAAGAAAAATTATGGATATCCATTTCAGTAATCCTTTGGCATCTCCAGAAAATCACTATGCAGCTAGTCACATGATGAAAGAAATGCTCACAATTGTACAGGATCTCAAGAAGAGAGGTGATACATAAAGTTCAAACTATACCAGGTTATGCAGGAAGAATAAAAAGTCAGTTAGAAAAAAGACAAACCTATAACATAAAGAACCTAAAAGATTTTGAGCTTTAAAATAATCTATGAGCAAAATGCCATATAACAACCACTCATAGGCTAAACATCAGTAAACCAAAGAAAAATAAATTTTAAAAAATAAAATTATTGCTTTGCTGTTAGTGCCAAACATGCAGACATAGCAGAAAAATTATCATGAAGTAAAAGAATATTATTCAAACAATGCATTCTATAAAAAAAGAAAATTAATAGACAACTCCATAATTTATACCTGGTGTCTGGTAGTTCAAGGCAACCATCTGTCCCCCAGAATTCCATATTGGTATTGGACTGTAATTGGAAGAATCTATCCTTTGTCCTTTTGGATAAACACGGCTAAATTGAACCTAAGAACAAAAATTTACTATATGGCTACAATGTGAATGGAGAAAAAATTTATTTAGAGATATAGGGTTATTCAAGAAAGAATATAAGCATGGTTAATAAAAGTACATCTATCCAGATAGAATTAGCTTATTTGCATTACACAGGATGTTTCACTCACTCTTGCCTTTTGATTTTCACTTATAACTTCCACACCAATGGACATAATTCAGTGACATTTGACACAGACATTCCTTGATGTATAAAAAAACCTGATGATCTAAGGTGACCAAAAAGTTCTGTTGGTTTCAAACAAGACATTATAAAGCATCATATTCTTGGCAAAATAATTAGTATTAAATATAGTCAACATCATTATCAAAGACCTTTTGTTAAAATATGACGGAAGACTATGAATTCCATTGTGATAGAACTCCTTAAGGCAATGATGGTTGTTTAAAGGGTGCAAAACTGCTAAGGTCATTAGGGCCCACCTTAGGGAAGAAGCAAAATATCCATCCAATATAGTTTTCAGATTGGTAAAGGTTGAGAATAGCTATCCTTTGAGGTGCTTTTCCAAAGAAATGAAAAGATGGTAGTCCGATGACGCAATGTCTAGAGAATATGGTGGGGGCACTAGAGTCTCTCAACCAAGACAGATAATGGTTTCACACACTACCTTTGCTATATAAGCTTTTGCATTATCACACATAGGAATAACACCTGTGCTGTTCACAAATGCAGGCTCCTTAGTTTTCAGCTTTTCATGGACACATTCCAGATATTCAAAACACATAATGGCATTGATTGTTTGATCAGTTGGCAGCAGTTTACTCTGTACAATTCACCAAACACAGGGGATAACCCTCTTTTGGTGCAGTGGTGGTTGATTAGGGATAGATTCATGGCTGCCAACCGGTCATAACAGCATCTTGGAATGTTATAAAGGATCCACTTCTCTTGCATGTCAACAGTCTATCAAGATCCTTCTGCTGATCTAACAACTTTGCAAAACAGGCATCATCTTGTGTCACCTGCTCCAGCAACCAAGTTTTATACATTTTTCCAGCTGATAGAGTCATAAGGTTTCTGACTGATGAGGAACTGCAGTACCATGTCCTCAATAGCCACTAAGAAAACCTCATTATCCATTGTTATTGGTCTTTCTGTGTGTGGTTCATCCTTAAGGGTTTTGTTGCCTTTCTGGAACTTCATGAACCACCTGTTCACACAGCACAAGCTTCACAGGACTTGCATATTTTCTGCATCACTGCAGTTACATTGTTTCCCAGTTTAAATTCATACAGCATACAAGCTCACATAATCATCTTCAGGGAACTCATGTTTGACTATACTCCTAAGAATACTGGCTAACACAAGAGAAATTGAACCTAATAGCTTAACAACCTAACTCTTGGCAACAATTTGTTTCTGCCTTAACTTTATTTGTTGCACATTTAATTGTCAGTGCTTAAAATTTTAGCATCACAAAAAACTGACAGAACATTTTTGGTCAACTTTAAAAATAGCAATATTGAAAGTAGTTGCCAATAGTATCAAAACATAGCTGTATACGCCTCTCTGTGTATAGGACAGTATTAAACAACACACTGGGAATCACAGCCTCGATTTCCCAGAAAATGTTTTCTAGCAGTTCCGCAGGAGTGACAACTTTTTGTTATACGTTTCCTTTCAGCATGCTTCAGGAAGAAATCTGATGCAACAAGGTCGGGTGACTTGATGGACAAGTCCTTTAGAAATGACACGATTTTTAAAGGAAACATTTCAGCCAAGATGAAATTGAAAGTATGGTAGGTAGCACCATCCTGCTGAAAATATCTAGTACAGAGTTCCATGATGTCCAATTGATTCACAAACTCAAGGAAGATTTCTATGTAGGCTGCGACATCCACTGTTGTATGGTAGAAGATGGAGCCAATGAGGCGGTAATGTAGCACATCACAGTATATTATATCATACCCCAATTATTTTCACCATGAAGAGGTGTCCTATACACCCTGTGAAGATTCTCACTAGCAGAAATATGGATATTATAGGAACTGACATGCTCACTTAGAAGTACAACTTGAAAATCACATCCAGTATTCTTGGATATGCATTAACAAACAGTTCAAACTAATATTATAATAGTTAAATTTCTTCTGTTTCTCTGAAATTTTACATTCTTAAACAGCAGCAACACAATAAACATTCAGTTTTGGATATATGCTTGAGGAAATCATTATTTTCTGAAATATTTTATGCAAGGAATTCCACAGAGAGACCTGTAGTTTGTTTATCACCCTTCACGATTACTTCTGACAGTTTCAGATGTCGTCTTTTCTAGATATTCAACAACACTCCTATGTTTTCCAGCAGTAGTTTATGAATTTCAAACTCCATAATCAGTTGTCTTTGTCACTATCTTATTCACACAGTTTTGCAATATTAGGGCTGTTCAATAAATTCGTGCAAACTAAAAAGGTGGTAGTACTGGATTGTTTTCAAAATTTTGGCATTTTGGCAAAATAGTGACTGTTGACAGATGATGTAGATGATCTATAAATTGATATGAAATTACCCTCTGTTTGAGAGTCAATTTTCTGTTTCAATTTGTAAACATATGTTGAAAATGGAGAATTTTGTGTATTAATAAAACATTACTTTTTGAAGCGGGCAATACTCACAGAAATTAAGGCAAAGCAGAACAAACATTATGATGAATCTGCACCTACAGTTATAATGAAATATTAATGGTTTAGTGAGTTTAGATGTAGTGAAGCAAGCACAAGCAATGTGGATTGTTCCAGATATTCTGTTATAGTAACAAATCTCAAAATTGTTGAAAAAATCTACAACATGGTGTTGAGGGAGACTAAAGGTGTGGAATATTGGGCATTTTGCAGTGGGCATTTCTGGTGATTGGGTGCATAATATTTTGCAAAATCATTTGGAAACAAAAAGGCTATTGGTAAGATGAGTACAACATTTGCTAACAATTGACTAGAAAAAAGAAAATGAGTTGTCAACAGAATTTGGAGCTATTTAAACTGAATCCAATTGAATTTCAGAGATGGTACATGACAGTTGACAAAAATATGGATCCACCACCACATGCCAGAAATAAAGAAGCAGTGAAACAGTGTGTGGCAATGGAAAAAGTGTTCCAAAGAAGGCAAAAGCAATTATCTTACAAGGAAAGGTGATGGCAACTATGTTTGAGATCGCCATCGCTAATTTTAATTTGACTTTTTGAATAAATGCCAAAACCATAACCAGTTAATAATATGCTATTCTAATGGAGCATTTAAACAACACAATTAAGAAGAATTACCCTCATTCTGGTGAAGAAAATGGTCCTATTCCATCATGATAAGTGTCTGTACACAATTGTGTGATTGCAACTTCAAAATTTTTGGACTTAAGGTATGAAATCCTTCCTCATTTCCTCTATTGTACAATTTTGGCTCTGTTGGACTACTTGCTGTTTCCCTACATGAAGAAATTGCTTGCAGAAAAGAAATTTGCATCAAACGAAGAGTTTTGCCAAAACTATGTGTATTTTGCAGAGTTGAAGAAATAACATTTTATGGATGGGATAAACATCACTAGAATAACTGTATACAGGTTATGTCTTCTTTAATTTTGCACAGACTTTTTGTACATAAAGACAATAAAATTGTGCTGTTCAACTGTTTACTGTTCCATATTATGCTACATGTATTGATTACTTGTAGCAGAAAGTCATGATGAGTTGACAATCCCAGAACTCCAAATAAGTCACATTACTGCCAAGGAGAGCTAACACATCATGAGCATGTGTTTAATACCAGACCAGGGAGAGGCTTTGTCATACATGTCCTTCTATAATCAAAACTCTCTTATACCAGGCTATATCCAGGTCAACTTTTAATTTGAATTTGAATTTATTCCACAATTGACTTTACAATTTGTACAACAATATATCCTTAATTTACAATAACAACTATATATTTACATACATTATTAACCTACTCTTTTTACTCTAGATCCTAGCAGCATCCTCCAAAATAGTTTCCTACCTCATTAACCACATGGTTGTCTGACTGTAAGAAACCTCCTTTTACTTTCTTCCTATTTGGTTTCCATTTCCCGTTAATTTTACCCAAAATCTCTCCCATTTTCTGGATTTTTTTACACTCTTGTTACTTGACATTTTATTTAACACTAAATCCTTCTGTAAATTACCCCATTTACAGTTTCAAAATTTTCCCATCACCATTTGACTTTCTCACATACCAATAAATAATGGACACACTGACTTATCCCTCACACATGCTACATCTATCATTTTGACTCCTCTCTCTCTCTCTCTCTCTCTCTCTCTCTCTCTCTCTCTGTATACCGTAAATAATGAGCTACACTGGCAGCACTTTGGGAAGAAATTGAAGTGGCATATGCTGCAATCGCTGAGGACACTTTCACAAATGTTGCTCAATCAGCAGTTCAACGTACTCAGAAGTGTATCGATGCTGATGGTGGGCATTTTGAGCAACTGTTGCAACTGTAAAAGTCTAAGAAGATTAGTGCTCATCATTTTCTGTTTCCATGAATTCAGTTTTGTTATGTTAACACAGTTTTTTCTTTGTTTGAAGTGTGTATACATTTTTTTTGGCACCCTCTGTATATGATTTCAGTCTTTGCAATTAATTTAATAAATTTCTGCATTCTTGTAATTTGGAACTGAATCTTTTTGAAATGATTTTTATAAATTTTTAATACTAATGTAATTACCTGTTGGAGTCAGCTTCTCATGTACTCCAAAGGCCAGATTGTTAACATCTATTCTTAAGCATAAGAAAGCAATGTCCACTTTCTTGAATTTAAGGAGAATTTATAGTTATATCTTGTATATTTAAGTGTTTAAGTATCTTCAGTGTATACAGTGTGTATATTTAAAATAAAAATATCCTTACATGCTGGAAGAATTAAGCAACTGATTGTTTATGCATTCTATTTTACAGGTTGTTTAGAGGAAGAAAACTCAGAATTAATTTTAAAGAAATTTATAATGTAACCGAATTGTATATAATATGTATTTAAATTGTGCATATGTGATTGCATAGATTACTGTGACAATGCTTAATACTGTACATACAAGGCTACAGGCAATAAAGACAATACAATACAACATTGCAAAAATGTTGTCATATATTGGTGCCAAGTGTTGAAAATTAAGGAAAAAGCTTTGGTAATATGTACTTTGAATGAGCTTATGAGCAGATTTGCAAGAAACAGAAAGAATTCATTATCCCTTGTAATGATAAAATATATTACTGAAAATAAATTTTGGTATGCACAGCTCCATGAGTCTTGTAAAATCTTCTATTTCTTCTTTGTAAAAATGTGTGGATAGTAGCCATTTAAATAAAGGTTAACTTATTTAAAGTTGACTCATATCTAGGAACGCTGGGAAGTAAAGCATTGACATCAAAACAAACAGTGTATCTCTTTTAGATAAGGTTATGCTTTTTAATTTTTTCAATTAATTCAAATGAAATTGCCATTATCAAATGATATACTGTTTCACTGTCAAAAGCCTGTATTAAATTCATTATTAATGGGAATTTGTTTAAACTTCCTGTTCCTATTGTGTAATTCAAACACTTTTCAAACTTATGCACATTATGACCAATATAAATGCTTTAAAAATGGGGCACCACTAAAAGATAATACCTGATGATATTTTAAGAAAAACTTATTTTCCTGCTGACAGATGAGCTTCTCAGCTTTTGTTTCAGGAAACGATGACATTTCATTAAAAACAAATCCATCTCGTTTTAATTTATCAACATTGAAAGCCACAGAACAGCAGTATACGATGAGATTAGACATTTCCTTTGCTATTCTCCATGCTCTCTCCATTTCTCTGTGTTGGCTTTCCTAAAATACAAATAAAATTGATTCAGCAAGCTAATAACAGTAAAAATATTTCAGAGAGAAATATGGAGTACACTTTTAAGGTCTCCTTTATTTCTTTAGTACAGATAATTACTTATAATCTGTCCTAGTTACCCTAACAATTTAGATTAAGGCATTAATATATCATTAATTATTGTAAAAATTGTAATTGTGAGGGGTACATCTAAAATGGTGGGCCAGATAGATGAAGGTTCCTTATGGTTTGTATTTTCTTAGCATTCAAATAAATATTCTACAAATAAATACTCTACTTACCCTAACACTTGCGTTTTGTGCAACCCTGCTGATAGCATCCATCCAATCAAGAGCCTGATCCTGTGTTTGTACTGCCACTTCAAAAGGTAGAGGCCTGGCTGGCTTTGATATCTGAAGTATCCACTGCAAATCTGGGTTGCTTCCAACAATCAAATTCACAACCACTCCCATCATATCCAAGCTGCCTTTCTGCAAGCTGCCCAGCAGCATAGAATCTGAAGACTGAAAAATTAGTATACTATCTATATTAATTGCATTAAATTGTACCTGCAGCTATTTAACACTAGGGTTAAAAGAGGTTCATTTGTGGCTTACTGTAATAAGTACAGTACTTATCTATTTTTCAATTTTGGATTCTTGGAGCATACACAATGCAAAAGTTGTGCCAAATATAAATATTTTTTACAAAACTTAATCTATAACACTACTGAATTATAACCTAAATTTGAGTAATATTTTTTTAGTTGTTATTATTATTATTATTATTATTATTATTATTATTATTATTTAAGGATGCTTTTTAATATTTCAGGTCATCAGTGTCCCATTCAATTCCAGGAGTGAAATAGTCAACAAACTTTGTTCAGAGGGCTCTTCTTTCAGTGCTTTAAATGGGACCCACAACTTTACTTCCATTTCAAAGGATGCCATACTTAAGGATTTTTACACCTGAAAAAAATCCATTGACCCTGGCCGGGATTGAACCCGCGATCTTGGGTCTACGAGGCAAGTATGATTACCACTAGACTTATTTATAATACAATGAAACCTATATATAATATTACTTGACAGGACCTAGAAATAAATGTACAATTTTTTTTTTCTAACCTAAAATAAAAATGATGCTGGAAATTGCTAAAAGTTAAATAAAAATATGGAAATAATGATGATATAAGAACTATATTTTTAACAATATAGAGCTTTGTAGTAAAGAAGGTCACAGAAATGTACTGTACATTGTCATCACGGTTCTCCTGAGGCTCTATTTCTTCCACATAATTTGAAGGAAACCATTGCTGCTTCTTGCCACCATAATCACCCTGCCACCAATCCCGATCCTGTTTGTTTACATTGGTAATTATAGCGTGCTTACAGAAGGAGAGCTCATCTGGTTGCTGAGCTTGATAGTCATACACTGCCTTTACAGTAACCTAATAAAAGAACAAAATTAAAATTCAATGTGTTAAAATATTATCTTGATTTCTTGAGTGGAAGTACCTAGCATAAATATCATATTTTTGGATAAACACTGTTTTGGACAAAGAGCATAATACAACAAAGGTCTCACTAATTCAATATTTTGTATAATCCAAGTAGACTTGCCAGACATCCTGTATAATATGGAATATATTGTATTTTTGGAGGAAAACTATATTTGTTTAGAAGTCTTATAGGACACAAAAATCCCAAATTTTGTTCCTTGATTGATTTTTGCATTTCAAAATCATGCATAAGTCCTGAAATGTTCTCTAAATTTCTCTTACTTAAGGAAATCAGAATTAAGCACTAACATAAGTAGTTTGTTGGTGCGGATATAAATCTAGTGGTTGGGATGGCATAGCACGGGTTAACTGATAAGCATATGAGTTCTGGTCAGTATATCTGTCTCATGTTACACTGTTATTTGCCTATTTTGAGACCGTTTGTTGTCTGTTAATGAGGGATTTTGTATTTCATGACAGTTTAAGAACATTTAGCAGACAAAAATTTTAATCATAAGAAGAAAATTGGTTTAAAATTTTCAGTATTCACCTTCTTATATATGTACCCAATGTGAACATATTATTTTCTACTTTTTAAGCATTCCTGGCCTTAATGAATTTGCAGAGAGGGTGTATTCAATATTAAATAAGAAACAGAGCAATAAACAGTGAAACTGTTCTTTAAATTTAATTAAGAATGACATTTAAATAAATTTTAATTTTAATGCTAGTGGTTGTGTGGTTTATATGATTGATAAAGTATTACTAAATAATACCAAGAAGAGCTGCAAGTGTGAAGGTCCACTGTTAATGTTATTAATACATTTAGTGTATTGACCGTGAATATCTAGTGCAAAATAAAAAAAAGGGGGGGAGATGCACCCTTAACAAATGCCTATCTGTTATGGCATGTTTTTGCAACAATGGACAATATGTAATTAATAATTCACTCCATTCTTACTAACTGCCCCAGGAAATTATCCAGTTCATTTCTGATTGTCTGTGATCAAAGTTTGCTTTTTAAGTTTGAGTTTGTGTGTTTAAAAGAGCTTATGATAAAAGTTTATTTCTATACAAAGATAGAGTTAGAGGCCATCTGAAGACTGGGCAGAGACAATAAACAAGATTGCCACAGAAAATGGTATCGGTGAAATGATCGTAGGAGACTTACATTGAAAATCCATGAAGAAAAGAGTATGAAAAAACCATTATAGCTCTATATATTTGGTTGTGCCAGCAAAAGACAGAAAGGTAATTCAATTACAAGAAAGGCTTAAGAAAAGATGAGGTTTTTCAGAAATGAGATACATGACAGTCAATCAGATTTCCCAGCAAGTATTGATTACTTTGTGATGAAAGAAAAGATAAAGTATGGCAACTAACAATCAGTAGTAAAAAACTCTGCTGCCCAGGCTGCTATCAAGATATTCTGAAGCATGATATAAATTACAAAATGCTCCCAATGAAAAGCATCTCAAGAGGAAGAATCAGTTAATGGTCCCAGGAAGGGAAGGAAAGAGGAATGATATTAGCTTGTACTAATTCACTGAGAAGTTACAAGTTGAAAGTTGTCATAGTTGAAAAATGTACCAAGTAAAAGGCTTTAAAAACATGTCCATGAAAACTCAACCTACTGTACTAGGTGTAACAATAAGGTGTGGTCAAACTTTCAGGACATATTCCTCACAGGTAAAAGAAGAAAATATGATATACAGACATGCATCCAGAAACACTTTATTTCCATATTAGAACTCATTTTCTGCAACTCTTCATAGTACATAAATCATGGGAAACATGCAAGAACAAAATGTACCAGCATATCACATGAAATTCTTTCTTGCATGAAATGTTCAGAATGCCTTCTTGGTTACATCTGGTTAAGTTGTAATTCTTAGGTTCACTGCCAGTATTTTATGTTCCATTTGAACGAAAGGTAATGTTGAGTGTGACTCACTTCACACCTCACTACATGTAGCATCAAGCGTTTAATGTTCATTATGGACTTTGCCAGCAAGTAATTATTAACTAGTGTTCACCATGCACTTGGTTTCCAATACAGTGCAGTGGAAGTGTGTACACAGATGCAGAGTTGGCAGATGCTCATTTGACGTATGGATTAACATACGGTAATGGCCATGCCACTCAATGTTTGTATCGGGAGAGATTTCCAGAATGAAGGTGCCCTTATAGGAAGGCATTTGAAGTAATTGGTCATTGTCTTAGGGATCATGGGATGTTTAAGCCTGCTACCTGTGACTGGGAGAAGCCTAAAAGGACAAGGACACCTGAACTGGAGGAGACAATTATTCATGCAGCTGACAACAACCCTAGTGTCAGAGTAAGAAAATTAGCCGCAACAAGTAATATTGATCACATTGTCTGGAGAGTGTTATTGCATGGAAACCTGCTGTATCCATACCATTTACAGCATGTGCAGGCACTATTAGCAGCTGATTTTCCTGCATGGTTATACTTCGGCAAATGTTTTATTCAACAAGGTGTCAGTGTTGATTTTAGTATAACATTGCTGTTCATGGATGAAGCAATGATTCAACATGATCAGATAGTAAAAAAATTTCACAATCAGCATGTATTGGCTGATGTGAATATTCTCACGCAACTGTTGAATCACGTCATCAAAGGTTTTTTGCCAATGTTTTGGGCCAGCTTGTTGGTAACTGTTTGTTAGGGCCTCATATTCTTCCACCCAGGCTCAATGGATAAACTTACCATGCTTTCTTAGAGAATATGCTACCTGTTCTGCTAGAAGATGTGCCTTTACCAGTGCAATGAAACGTGTACTTTATGCATGATGGAGCTCCTTATTTCAGTGTTGATGTCTGTTGGCTCTAAATAACAGACTCTGTGACAAATAGATAGGTAGATGTGGACGAATTCCCTGGTTTCCATGCTCTCGGAACCTAAAACCCCTAGACTTTTATTTGTGGGGACATTTAACTTGTTTATCAAACCTTAGTACAAGATGAACAGTCTTCTTGCCCTTATTGTGTAAGGCTGTGAAACGATACACAATTCTTCACGGATACATCAGTGTTTCTGGGATTCAATGTGATGGCAGGTTGATTTATGTATCAATGCTAGCAGAGGGCATTTTGAACATTTCATGTTGATGCTGTGTGTTTCCCATGATTAATGTACTATGAAGAACTGTTGAACATAAGTTCTAACATGGAAATAAAGCATTTCCAGACCCATGTCCATATAATATATTTTGTTCTTCTATCTATGGGAAATGTTTACTGAAAGTTGCTGTATCTTAATGTTACATTGTGACACAAGAGCCAGAAAAATGCTGGATAGACAACAAAATATTTAAAAGTTGGTTCTTCATAATTTCTGTACTTGAGAAGAAAAAAAAGCATTCTATTTAAATAATGAACCTTGCATTTTAATAAGCAAAAACATAGTGTGGTGACACTCATAAAATGTTCTTATACCCTAACATCATTAGTGTAACTCAGCCTATGGATCAATGGGTGCTTGAGAATTTGAAAATGAGGATACCATCAACATCTGCTGCAGAATTTCTTGTATAGTATCAGATTTGAATAATTTCATCAAAACTGCCTTTTTTATATTGCTGAGTCTTGGCATAAAGTAAGGCCCAAAATCATAAAAAGAAAACATGAATACAATTTTGTATCAAACTGATCATGAGAAGGTAAGACTCTACTGTTGTAGAAAGACATTTTATTGTGAACATAACAGTAGATGCTCTAAATGAACATGAGTAATTTTTACTATATCTTTTAAATTGCTGTCAGTTAGCTGTTAGTAAGTTACTAATGAAGGCATTAGTGCCACAACTTGTTTTATATTTTTTTTTATATGATTAAATCATATAAAATATTTTTTTCATAATAGGATTCATTTAGCATGTGTGATTCATGCCTTCCATTGAATAGCAAAAAAATGTTGTATATTTTCCTAAAGAAGACAAGTTAGTCTTCATGGAAAGAAAAGAAAAAAAAATCTCTTAATGTGCATCTAGAATTCAGCTGTTCAAAACAATGGCAACTAACACTTCATTACCATCTTTACCTGTTTTAACCTGTTGGGGGAGTTGAATGTTGGCTGCATTGTATATGGTGGGCACAAAATTCCATTATCCCCAGAATCCACGATATACATATTGCCACTGCTGTTTTCTATAGAATGTCTTAAGCATGTATGAATATTTGGTAGGTGTAAATAACGAAATGGCCAACACAAATAACAATAACATCGAAGAATGCATTATGGCAAGCAGTTGGGTTCATGACAGTGCATGAACAGACATGATGATAGAAGAGGTGCATAGAGACTTCCAACAGTGATTTGGATGTCAGGCTCCCCAAAAATGATCATTCTGGAATGGGAATGCAAACTGTTCACCGAAAATAGCATAAAGGATAAATCATGCAGTGGCAGATCTTCAACCAGAAAGTAACATTGCAGGCAAGTTGAAGAATCAGTGGAAAGATCCCTTAAGAAGCCAATTGACTGTGGGTCACTCACCTTCCTCTTGACTGGCTACCTCAGTCCTGACCTCACAGCCTGTGACAATGCAATCAAGAACATTGTTGCAGAGAAATGGTAGCACACCATTGATGAACTGAAGGCTATCATACAATACAGTTTCTAACAGGTTACACCAGCAGACTAAGATAATGTCACTAAGAGAATGATGGGGAATATACTGACTCTTTAGACACTTTCATATACACAGTACACATTGGTTATTTTTGTTAGTATTATGACCAGAATTACATTAACAGCATGATATTTGAGGTATTTACAGAGTAATGGAACTTTGTGCCTACCCTATATAATGCTCAAAAGTCATTCAAAGTGTTGCTATGCTGACTGAAATAGCACAAACTGTTCTCTCAGATTGGAAATCTTTCCTTTATATTAGTGCATTTTTCATTTTTATCAATTGTTAAATGTTTTTGATACTCTACACCATGTATCAGTTGGATAATATTTGTTCAGTGTACTAAGTGCTGTCAATCTAAATACTTCAGGTAGGTCGTTCTTGTTGGAGACCATTCTAATCCAGATTTAGTTTCAGGCTGATATCTAATATTGTAAAGAGTTAGTTAGTATGATGACAGGTTTAGTGTTTATTTTTAAAATTCTTTCTGTAAGTAATTTTTGAAAGTTTGTTGTATTTTTAATAATTGAGGAGTACTGTCAGGAAGATGAAGACATTTATTCATTTTGATTTAATTTTTTGTCATCAAAACACTCTTAATGCTTCACTTACTTGTCATAAAATGTGATACATGTTTCGAAGATGTTCGTCTTCATCCTCGGCCACGGGATGACTGATTGGAGACTCGATTGCACTTTTTGATGTAAGGTTTTGCCCTGGTGGTACTTTGATGAAGGGCAAAACCTTACATCAAAAAGTGCAATCGAGTCTCCAATCAGTCATCCCGTGGCCGAGGATGAAGATGAACGTCTTCGAAACATGTACCACATTTTATGACAAGTAAGTGAAGCATTAAGAGTGTTTTGATGACAAAAAATTAAATCAAATTGATTAGCTTCACTGTGTTTAGTTCCATATATAATTTTTAAACATTTATTCATGTTGATTACTTTTTAATTTCCATCCCAATATTGTCATTTTAATATCTAGCTTTGATTTAATTGGCAGATTGTTAGTTATGGTCTGCATTACAGCAATAGGTGTTGTTTTATGGCTCTAGTTATTAATCTTAATGGCTTAAATTGTATTGCATCCAATTTTGTTTTAAGTTGCTTTATTGAGAATAATCCCCCACTTCCATTTATGGAGCTTTTGTACGTATCATTAATTTACACCTCTTTCAATATTACCTTTGGGCAGAATGCTAACAATTTTGATTGAAAATAATGGCCATTAGAACAGCACTAGAAAATCTGCTGTATAGACCTAACATAAATAAAATAATTGATATCTTAAGTGAACCTAAAGCAACACTACAAAGTATAACAAATTACAGTTACCCATCAATGCACACTTTAAATGAAATAAGTAAACTATAGCATACAATTTCAGATTAGAAATACAGCAACAGTTTTACAATGGATCCCAAGCATGTTGGATTAAAGGGGAACAAGATAACTAATACTTTAGCAAAAAAAGGAACCACCATAAAATTAAAACCACTTTTGAACTAGAACTTCCTTCTAAATTGAAACTCCTAAAAAGATTAAACTGAACAAGAACAATGAAAAACCCAACAAAATCTCAAAGGAAAATCATACAAAGATCTAAAGACTTTTAAACATCTTTTATATAAACCAAGAAAAATTGGAGTTGCTCAATTTTGCTTAATTGTTGGGCATGATTGACCATCAAAACATCTCTTCAGGATGAAATTAATCAAGGATAGCTACTGCCCATTATGCAAGGGCATAAATACTATTCTAAACAAAGAACATCTACTGAAATGCTGCCAACTTGATATCAACAAACAAATGAAAATAATTTGGAAGCTCTTTATTGGGAAGCTGGGGAAAAAATTATATCAGCATTCCCAAAGGCCACTAGCAACCAACCAATCTTGTTTTTAATACTATCATCTGGTTTAAAGATAATTATGAATGGTACAAGGCACAAAATAAAGTATATAAATTATATCTAATCTGTCGTCTAATACATCTCTTATGCTTCACTTACTTTTTAAAAGTAAGTGAAGCATAAGAGTGTGTTAGACGACAGATTAGATATAATTTACATTTAACAAGCTTCACAGTGTGAGTTCCAACAGAATTTTTTGAAAATGTCTTATTTTTCGAAAGTTCTTAAAAGAAAATAAAGTATGTTTTTTCAGGAATTCCTGGATATTGACAAATCTGCAAAACATGAGACATTCTTGAAGGAAAATCTTTAGGTATGCCTGAAAACTTTATTCTTTCTGTGGAACATGTATTATGAGTCATTCTGTGATACTGATAAACTTTCTCAAGATACAAAAATATCTTGAGATACAACAATAAATTTTCCATGCAAACTATCCATCATACACAGTTGATAAATTACAATTCATCTCTTGTTTTGGATGTGGAGCCCAGGGTATCTACTTCTCAAGAATAAATTTAAATTTCAAAGGAAACACTGCTATATTTATTTGGGTAATTTTAGAGTGTAGTTTGCACATTTTAAGAGCTTAATTGCACGCATATTACATGAGTTATTAGATAATGAACTTTTTAACTCTTATAAGCCACAGGGAAGAAGGGATTAATGAAGAGCTAACCACCTGCAGACTGGTCAATTGTGTAGTTAAAAAAGGAACAATAGATATCAAAAACTGCAATGAAAGAGTCATTGAGGAACATTTTTTCAAATGCAAAATTTTTTGAAATTAAGTTATACATTGTAACAATATAATTTTGACTTTCCACGTTGTCCTGTTTAGCAAACAAATATCAAGTATAGAGGCAAAAACCAATATATGTAATGTGAGAGTTAAAAGTCCACAAAATAAATTCTTCTTTACTTTTGTTTTATATTGAGGAGTTGACAATAACAGAAGCATGCATAGTTTATGCTATGTTACTCATTATTGCAATAATGTTTCTTCTTTGACTGGCTACTCATAATCCCACAACCAGAGTTCAATGTCAACATATTTCCAGATTATTTTTAGAGAAGTTATCAATTGTGCAGTCATGTTTGTAAGAGAACATATTTAAAGTTAAACCAGAATGGTGATTACAGCAACGTTGGGAGTGGTGTCCAGCTAAAAGAATGTTTACATGGCATAAGATCTAGAGACAAGAAGTGTGCCACCCTTCAAACTATGCTCTTTATCAAAATACAATATATTCTATAAATATTTTATCTATAATTTTGGACTCCCCACACTGATACATGCTCCACTTGTAAGGTTGGTCTCATGAAAACAAAATCAGAGAAATGTTTGGAGAAGAAAAATGAATTAAAAACTAGTCACAGATTGCATAAACTTCGTGCAAAGCTGTTTTATTGAATAATGAAAGGAGAAAATCCATGTATCATTAAAATTGCCTTCAATATGGAGCAAAACTAGCCACTTTCAAAACTGTCAGTGAGCAAAATGTTCTATGTAGTCTAGTATGGTTATACAATTTATGCTAATGAGTTAAAAAATAAAAATATTATTTTCTATACCTGGCTGAAAACAAGATTCTCCAAGAGAATGCAAACAAGTTGCATTGGTTTTGCTGAATTTTCTTTCTGACTTATTTATAGTATTCTTGAACAAGAGTTATTTTTCATTTCTTTCCAGTCTTTGGACATAGTTACATGGCTGCAGACCAAGTCTTTGGCAGAATTCAGAAATAAAAAAAAAATTATCTTGTCTGCTAAAGAATAATATGACATCTTAAAAGAACAAGGCACCCTAAAGTACTTAATGAAGACTGGGAAATTAAAAACCTAAAGGATAGTGCACAGAAAATACTAAAACGTAGGTTACCATTCAAAATTAATAGTCAGTAGCTTTTTTGTATCCGGGATTTTCACAGTGAAATATAGTATTATATGACAAATTGTTATTACAAAATCACTCAAATTCCACTCATTTTGCTCCACTTACTCGGACATGTTTCAAAGGTGCTTGCCTCCATCTTCAGCCTGGTCCCACGAGATGGAGGCAAACACCTTTGAAGATGTTGAAGTAAGTGGAACAAAATTAGTGAAATTTGATTGATTTTGTAATAATAATTTGTCATATTAATAGCCAGTGTTTCATCTCATTCAAGAAAAGCTCCTACTGTTCACTGCCAAGATTGACTGACTTATGTTGAGTTGAAGTTGCTGAACAGTTGTTGAGATATGCAAAATGGTTGGGTGATTTCCAGACAGACCTCATTAATATTTAGAAGTATAATTTAAAATTTGAACTAGAACTTCCTTCTAAATTGAAACTCATTAAAAGATTCATAACCGAACAATTTGAGTGTAGGGTGATAGTATATGTTTTGATTGTGTAAATTTGTGAATTATGGAATATACTTGGGAGATTCAGGAGAAAACCATGCCATTCATCATTACTACTTTTCACTTTTTTACCAAAGCAAAATATTGTTAGCAAAGAAAATAAGGAGGACATTTCTGCACTATTAAAGCATTTTGAAGTACCAGATGATGTAATTGAACTCTACACAGATGTTCTAGGAGACAACTACAAATTTAACCATGTCTAGATATGAGACTTGGAATGTTCAATATTATATGAATGATACAATGATTGTAGTGACTTCAGATTATTATACTATATGCATTATTATGGATGATTAAATTATTGTATGTTAACATATTATTCTTTTTGTGTAGTATTTTTATTATATTTATTCT
The DNA here is from genome assembly GCA_030762175.1 of Metallyticus violacea. NCBI lineage: Eukaryota > Metazoa > Arthropoda > Insecta > Mantodea > Metallyticidae > Metallyticus > Metallyticus violacea. The sequence continues at coordinate 37,833,207 of CM060845.1, read as the reverse complement.
CACTAAAGTTAACAAAATTAAATTAAAAAACAAATGTTAAATAAATATTTATTATGTAATAAGTAATAAAGCAGGCCAAAAATAAACTGTAAAACTTATTTATGCTTAGAAATTATTATAATGATAAATAAATAAATGCAAAGAAATTAAAAAAAAAACAAAACTGTAACACATAATTAGAACAATTTCTTTCTCTTATGTATGTATGCATTTATCAACTTTTGAAAAAACTTGAATAAATCATCCTATAATCCTCCATAGAGCAAATTTTGTTTCAATATATCTTACTGGGCATTTTATTTTAAATGGCAAGATGTAATACTAGAGAAAATATTAAATTAGTCTGACATCTCTCTCTAGGTGAAAATATTGATAATAAAAAAAATGCATTTTCTGAAAAATTCAATATTCTGCATTTATTAAGTTTTGAAAAAAAGCTCCTCAATTATTTTACTTGTAAATTATGCTCAGCTCAGAACTTAGTGACAAGTTTTGGCAAATTAAAATAATAAAATTATTAAAGAATATAACTTAGCATTAAAATAAAATAAAATTTTTCAATTCCATTTGCATGTATGATCAGAAATTTGTATTAATAATGTATCTTTAATCCACAAGCCACATTTAAAATGTTCATATAGGAACTATTACAGTGAAGTCACTTATATTATCAAATTATTGTATGATTTGAATACATCAGCCATATATTTATAAATCACAGAAGTAATTTACTTAGTTCATTAAAATCATTAGCATAAAAATAAATGTTAAAGACAAAAAATGTGTATTTGGCCATATGTGCTCTTATGTATGTAATCATTAAGGTCATGTGAATGCTCTTTTCCTCCAATGGTCCACAAATGGTCCACAATTTACACAATCAAAACACAAAAACGTATAATACTATCACCCTAAGCTCAAATTTTGAATTATACTTCTAAACATTAATGAGGTCTGTCTGGAAATCAGTCAACCATTTTGCATATCTCAACAACTGCTCAGCAGCTTCAACATTAATTCAGTCAATCTTGGCTGTGAATCAGAAGGAGCCTTACTAGGTATATGTGTGTCAGTGTGAGATACCACTGAGTGAGCATATATATATGATCACAATAACATTGACAACATTTTCCCTTCTTTAAATCTCATTTTTCGGCAACATTGCATTACCTATCTCAGCCAAAGCCTCTGTCTTTAGAACCCAGAGTTGGCTCCCTATAACTTTAATCTTTTTGCTGTCAGACTATGGACAAGCTTAAGATTAACATGACTTTTTTACTGGTAATCCTAAATGCAAATTTTCAAAATGAGAAAGGGGCAATGGCATAAGTTTTAGGATCACAAAGAGAGTATTTTGAAGGGAAATAAGATGTCATTGTGCAAGGGATGTCATTGTGCAAGGTAAATTGTTTTTTTTTTCTTCTTTATTTTTTTCTTTCTTTCTTTCTTTTTTTTCCTCTTTTTTCTTTTTTTACATATGACCGTGTAGACCTCATACGGTGGGGTGCCAAAAAATATATACACACTTCAAGCAAAGAAAAAAATTATGTAACAAAACTGAATTCACACTAACAGAAAATGATGAGCACTAATTGTCTTAAACTTTTAAAGTTACAACAGTTTATCAAAATGCCGGCTCTGTATGTTGAACTACTGATTGAGCAACATTTGCGAAAAGTCCTCAGCAATTGCAGCACATGCCATTTCAATTTCTTTCAGAAAGGCTGCCAATGTAGTTCTAAGTTATACAACATCCTTGAGAGTTCCCCATAGATAGAAGTCCAATGAAGTTAGATCTGGAGAACATGGTGGAAACTCAATCACACCTCCTTGTCCTTCCAGTGCCTTGGATATTGCCTAGGATAGTACCTTGGGCCCAGTGCGCAGGGCTTGTTGCTGTGTGATCTGCCCTTGTGAACATTGCATGCTGTACCATGAGTCTCAAATTTGTCTCGAATGCATGCAATTGTTACTTGCGTTGGTGGTTCTGTTCTATAAACGCCTCCATTGCCTTTGAACTTGAACAACATTCTTGATTTTTCCAATACCACTTCAAAATTGCTTTCAGCTGTTCAAACAATAATCTTGGCTCCATTTTGTGGTAGCAATGTTAGCATAATGTAATGTGAGTTGCATCTGTTTACAGAACATCATACAATAATCTTGGCTTCACTTGGTCATTGTTGATTTACGATAATCTTGACTTCATTTGTTCATCGTTGATTTACCTGTCACACAGCAATGCTATCATAATGTATGTGAGTCACATCTGTTTCCAGAACATCATACTACATATTGCTGTTGTTTTTTGGTCCAATTTTGAATTATATTAAATAGATATCTACAGTGAAAGAGTATATACATTTTTTGGCATACCCGGTATATGTGCACATAATATTTTTTATCAAGTGATACACAATGATTTAACATATGTTCAGTGCTTAAGCTTGAGTTAAAGTGTTTGTAAAAGAAAATGAAATTAAATCATGCTCCAATCTTACTGCAACATTTTAGAATATTTTCCATATAAAAAGCATAAAATGGCAGCCATATAATTATAAGTTACCTTAGACATGAAACTACTTGGATCCATATACCCTGGAGAGCTGTAAACATTACTGTCTTCTGCTTCCATGTCCTGAAAATATAAATGAATTTATTTATTTTATAGTAATTATAATAATATCTGCTGAGAAAAAAAATAAGATTATGAAGTATTTATTCCACAAAACAACACAGAAAAAAGATAGCATCAGAAGTACAGCGCCTGCAACTGAAATCTTTACATTTTTTATGCAAAGGAAATCAATACATGATTAATGCACCAGTTTGGTCTTCTGCGACTGCTATCCAAATATGAGGGCGAAGCTGAAAAATTATGTGAATCTTGAGTGTATAGCTAGCTTGCAGCCATTAGCAATCCAGCCTTCAGTTGGTCTGTAATGTTTTTACAGAGAGTTTCGTTTACATATATTCCAGTCATCAGGTTTTATTGTGAGTGCCATTTGAAGCTGTGTATTTGCACTTCTAATACAATAATAATAGGACTTATGAAGTTCACTGTTGAGAAGAAGATTTTTGCTTCGACTATTTTAGAGGTAGGCGTGTCTGTAATTAATTTAATAAATTGTACTTATAAAGCTGTACACAATGGAGTGGTAATATATCTTAAACTAATATATTCAAAATGTTCACACTAACTCCACTTACTTACATAACACTATGACATGTTTCTGAAGCCTTCACTTCCATCATCAGCTGTTGACTGACAACTCAAATTGGTGGCTATATCCAAGATGCTTTTGTGGTGGTCTCTGATGGTTTTAGAATGAGCTGAGCAAGTTCCTATTAGAACCATCAGAGATGGTACAAAAGTATCTCGGGAGCCACCAATTCAAGTAGTCAGTCAACAGCTGATGGAACGAGGGCTTTCGAAACATGTCCTAGTGTCATGTAAGTAAGTGAAGTTAGTGTGAACATGCTGAATACATTAGTATAAGATATGTGTGTAATTGTTTAGCTGCTGATTTAAAGGTAATAAGACAGGCTATTTACAACATCAAAGCATAACACTAAAATGAAAAATGGTTTAGGAAGTTCTCGGCAGCCTGCCAAGAAGTTTTTTCTTCTAACTGAAGCCATCTGGTTATCAGTAAAGGTGTATCATTATTTTTCAACAACTTCAGAACTGTCTTTCTGAATTGGCATATTGTAGTGTTTCTGATTAAAATACTTTCAAAATGGTGAAAAGGTGCCATGATATGACCCAAAGTTTACTGTCAAAATTATTAAATACCCTGAGAATGTATATATCCCAAAGTTTACCGTCCAAACTATTAAATATCCTGAGAGTATAATGGTTTGGAGTGCATTTAGCATTTAGTGGTAATTATGGTAAAGGAAACATATTTTATCCCAAAGAATGTCACAATGCCATTAAGCAAATACTTAGAATGTAATGTTTTGGCCAATTCATCAATATTAGAATTTCATGCATGATGGGTTTTTTGTTAGTTTAATGTGTTACATCAAATAAATATTAAGTTTTTAATTGCTTAGTGCTCCTGTCCACAGACGAAAGACAGTTCTGAAGTTGTTGAAAAATAATGATACACCTTTACTTTAATGGCCAGGTAAATTTCTTTTATTTAAATCCTATAGAAGAATGCTAAAAGTGAAAAAAGTAAAGGAAATGTAACTAAATAAAGTGAAAATATAATAATGTAAAAGCAGTATCATTTATTTTTAATTGTAATCTCAAGATTTCAACTGCAGGTACTGTATGATCAAATGTTAATAGATTATTACCAATCATTTAAAAACAACTTTACTATTAAACTTCTATTACTAATGTGCTCCTGTGAATTCAAAGAAACATTATATTTGTCAGCAAAATTAATCAATAATTCAGCTACAGCTATAAAGCAAATGAAATATGTGCAGATGCTTTTTTAGTAATGAGCCAGGTGAAAAGGAAGTGTTCCCATGTTTCACATAAATTAAGGCTTTATTCTCAGATATTGTAAAAAAAATAAATATAGATTTCATTTAATACTTAAATGTAAAATTGGAACTTAACACAGTGAAGCCAATCATATTAATGGATATCATTGTATGATTAGTTGAACTTGAACCTTAGCATGGCTGAAGATGGGAACAAAATGTTCTCGAAACCGGTTCCATACATTTATGAAAAGTAAGTGAAGCTTTAAGAGTGTGTAGTTCAACTAATCATACAATGATAGATTTCATTGTTTTATATGACTTCACAGAATGCTTAAGTGATTACTTAATTTTGATGCTATCACTCCATTTTTGAGGATTCAAAGTTTTACTTAATGCTGGCAGGTAGTCCACATCTCAATTCTGATTTTAATCTTACAATTAGATGTATGTAGTTATCTCAATTGGTCAGGGTGGTTTTAATACTTATCTAGTATTATACTCATGCATTTAGAATAGTGGTACATAGAGGTAGGCTGGTCATAATTATTTATTAATTATAATAAATTTTGCCTTAAATGTTCTAATAGTATGCTATCCTTTTTCTAACAGCAGCACTGGAAGAAAAGGAGTAGCAGACAAAAGTTGGAGCAAGAGATTTGAATACTGTCTCTGGTACAGTTGAGTGTTCACCGAAATGTACTGTCAAATACAACAACATCAGTGTTAATCTATTTCTTAAAAAAACAGAATTTTCCAGTTCCTTATATTTTGTTGACATTCATGTTATAAAGAAACTTACTGATGCACACCCTTCCAAGGATCAAAAGATCTGGACAGTCAAACACAACAATCGAAATGGTATAACATCAATGTCAAGATTTATCAAACACAATTTCCATATGATGGCAACATTACCCTTCAGCAGAACTTTACCTGACTCTAGTTTACCATAATGGATCAGGAAGCATCTATTTTCAACTTGTATAAAGCTGGGTTTAATTCCAAGTAGATCATCTGGAAGACCTATAGGTTATTTCAGTAGCCATGAAATGCTAAGCACTGAGACAAATTTAAAAAAAATGAACTTATGCTTGAGGATAAGGTAATCATATGTGGGCTCTGTCATAATGGCACACAGAGCTTTTTTTAAAGTTTTTTTCATAGTAAAGAAAACACAGCAAACATTTGAAGAAGTGCAAGAGAATATTCTTTAGAATCCAAAAAGAATACCTTGCTTTAATAATGGCAGTGGAGGATATCACATCAGCATTTAGTAAAAAGAAAGTTTATTGAGAGGACATCTTGAAGAATACCACAAAATCCCTGAATGCATAATTTAGAATAATTCCCAGCCTCACTGAAGCATTAAAGGCTCTCTGTGGTCTGGAGCTAAATACTTTGATTATAATTTGAGATACATTTTGGGATAGCAAAGCTAGAAAAAAATGATGGAACAAAATAAATGTTCTTGAAGGTTGTTTGCCATGAATGTACTGAATCTAAATTATATTAAAATATTATATGAATTGAATAAACTTTATTCAAATCAGCCTTTATTGGCTTTTTCACAGCCCTTCACTGTATTCAGCTTCTGTACAAAGTGGCTAATAAAGATGGGGGTTAATGAAATATGATTTTGTTCTTATTACACACAATACGAGTAAAAGCAATACCAGTGACAGACACATAACACTCATTGTAAATTGTTGAAAAGCACTCCATTAGATATTTCTGACTTCTTGTTACGAAAGGTTTCACTTATTCCAAAGATATCTTTTAATATATTGTTAGAGTATCTAAATTTTCAAAACTTATAAATCTGTAAATTCATACATGTTCATGCTTTTTTTTTTCTTCCTGTTTTTCTTATCTGAATATTTTCTTTGAACATTTACATTTTTATATGTATATCATATTCACAACAAGTATGGTAGTTTTAACCTAAAATTCAATAAATACAAGTTGTTGAGATTTAGAAACAGATTTCTTATTGATTTGAATAGTTGGGATTTTCAGTGATATATAGTATCACATAACAAATTATTTATGAGGAAATCATTCAAATTTCACTAGTTTTGTTCCACTTACTTTGACATATTTCAAAGGCACCGTGCTGACGATGAAGGAAATTTGCCTTTGAAACATGTCCAAGTAAGTGGAACAAAACTAGTGAAATTTGAGTGATTTCCTCATAAATAATTTGTTATAAGATTCCTTATTCTTATGCAACTTAATCTACAATATTATTTTTATTAAGTAACTAAATTAATAAAGGCTGTTTAGAATGTATAAAAATGTTTCCATAAGGTGCAAATTAACAGTGGCAAATCACTTCTTATTCCTACATATGGTGTATACAAATGACTTCAGACATAATCCACTAATGTAACTGCCACATACAAAGCTTCTCAGTAATGAAGACCTTTCTTTTATATTCCTCTACATTTATTAATAAAGATAGTCTTCATTTTAATTACCTGTCTACTTTATTTCATCTTTTGTTACCAGTTGTTTTTTTACTGAAATTCTTAATTCCTACTTTTATTTTCATGTATGCTTTTCCAATCCCTAGCAAATCCCAAAAATGCCTTCTACCACATTTAGCTATTAGTTATAACTATAGTTTAGATATAATGGTGGTTTGGTAAATTTTATATTAAAGAGAACAAGTTTAATCTTGCAACGTACTTTATTTTTTGACATAGTCCTCTCGAAGTTCAATGCACTTGCTCCATTTCTCCAGCTTTGGGATTCCTTCATGGAAGTGTATTTCTTTAAGGCCCTCAAAATGCTTGTTTACCTCCTGTATGATCTCTTCATTTGACTTGAATTTGTGTACAGTCATGGAGTTTTGAGTTTTGGGAACAGATGATAATCCATGGAAGCAAGATCAGGTGAAAAGGATGGATGCAGAAGCATTTCAAATAGAAATTTGGTCAATTTGTTCATAATTGAATGCACCAGGGCATCGTCATTATGACACGACATTTTTTTGGCCATTCCCAGATATTTTTCTATGATTGCTGTTTTCAGTCTCTCCAAAAGTAATGCTTAGTATTCTCCTATAAGGGTTTCTCTCCTCTCTAAGTAGCCAATCATGAGAATTCCTTTTGGATTCCAAAAAAATTTAAGCCATCATCTTTCCATTGGATGGAACAGTTTGTGCTTTTTGGACCTGGTTCATCTCATACATTTTAATGTTAAACTGTTGTTTCAATTTTGGTTTATAGTAATGATTCCACATTTTACCCATTGTTACAAAACAATAAAAAAAATTATTGGGTTCTTCTTAAACATTTCAAGTCAGTCATTGTCAGAATGTACTTTTGCTTTTAATCCAGAGCATGCAGATGCAAGCACCCATCTAGTTCATACATCTTGCATAAAGTTTTTTAATGTGTAATTTGTTATGCAAAATAAATCGATGTTTGCATGTACTTTTGCTTTTACTCCAGAGCAAGCAGATGCAAGCACCCATCTTGCATAAAGTTTTTTAATGTGTAATTTGTTATGCAAAATAAAATGAATCCACTCAGCTGATATGAGCATAACCTTTGCTAACATATGTACTTTCACTAGTCTGTCAGCCAAACAATATCATAGATTTTATCAATGATTTCTGGCCTCACAGCTGATTTTGGAGCTCCATGACATGGTGCATCAAGACATTTTCAGCATCTCCTGTCATAAGGTATGTGCTTATTTTCATTGAAATTGTAATTGTGAAAACTTGAATCAGTTGTGCAAACACTATATTCACTTTTCCCAGAGTTACCACTCTGATAACAGCTTGGCAGCTGCTGTAAAATAAGTGACAAAGCCACGAAAGACCCAGTGTTTGTGGTAAACTCATATTTTAATCTGCAACTTCTATTACTAAAAATTAAAAAGTTTTATTTTTCTGTTCATATTCTACTAAAAACATTTAAACAGCTGATGTGAATGATGAATGTGACCTAAGTTATGGCCTAAGGAACTAATCAACTATGCCACAATAATTTCAGAGATTGCAAAGGGATTTTATACATGCAATTTTAGATAGGGAATCTATGGCTTGCCCATTCAAATTTAAAAATTACAGCAATAAGTTTCTAATGGATCAACATGCTCCTGGCTGATAAAGCTTCCTTTCAAAATGATGTCATCAAATACAGATGAGAGTTGTACAGCATGTCTCTTTGGCAGTCAGTACGATATCACTGTCAAGTAAAAGTGAATATTTATCCATATAGATGATTCGTCCTGGGGAAAGTCACGCTTGCTTTCCATGAAAAGCAGTGGAGGAGAACGTTCTTAACCGAAGATAACAGATATAGATAAATAATTGACTTTAACAGATATAGGCAAATAATCAGCCTAACCATAGTTCAGCATAGTGGATATACAGGGAAGGTTAATGAAGGGGGTTCAAATCTTCAGTTTTTTTCCCCTTTCCGTTAAATGATATTTGCCATTATTATAATGATTTACCTGCTAACATAGTACTTCACACACAATCTGCAATAATATTTACATTTTTTTTTTTGCTGCAGTTAACAGAATATTTGCCTCCATTATAATGATTTACCCACTATAAATTTATATTTACAAAAAGGAGGTCAGTGTAGGCCGTAAGGCCATAGTGAGCCGCAGCAAACCACTGGGTCCCCAGTTTCTAGGATTTACTCGAGATTACATTTAGGTTAGTGTGGATGTATATGAATTAATTGTTAATTCCAATAGACGAAAAATAGAAGAGGCGTGATAACATTCGCAACTCCAAATTAACACTGAGAAGTGATTTTTTATGTGTGTGTGAATTAATTGCAAATTCCAATGAACAAAAAATAGAAAAGGCACAATAATATTTGCAATTCCAAACTGACACAAAGGAAGTCAAATTTCAGCTTAAGAGGCATTTGGTTTTCTCAGCTGCCAATCATGAAAAGCAGGCAAGACTTTCCCCAGGACAAATTTTCTTCTATGGGCAAAGTGGATCATTATTATCAAGTTCAAAACTTGTTGAATGCTACCTTTTTATTAATCTTATGTATGAGCACACTTTATCATTAAAAAAATAAACAATAATCTGCAGAACCATCATTGAAACCACAGTATGTTGCCTTATTCATTAAGCCATACAGTCACGTGGATAATTCCCTCTACTCTTAAGTTACATAACACAATAAATCAGTTGATTATTGTTCAGTGCTGTACTGTCGTATGATTAATTCAAGATTTTAGAGGTTTAAAATGCTGATGAGCTATTGATAATCAGAATTTCCTCATTCATGAAACAGGTTTAAAAACATTCTAAGGCAAATTTTCATCCCATTTCACTTAAATCTGACTCATCAACATCTAATTTCAACTTCTTTATCTCTCTATTCTTCTTCATGGACCATAGATTTCCTATTTCAAATTTCTTGCACAATCCATGAAATTATTACAATTTATTTCAATAATAGCTAAGTTTCATGGCTTTGTGAAAGAGGTTAAGTTGAATTCATGTGGTGTCGGTGGTTAAAAACAATTGTTTTTTTCATTACAGACATGTCTTTACACTACTTACTCACTCCATACCTTACAATAAAAAGAAATTCCCCTGAAATATTTTTTTCCTTCAGAAAAATGTCATTTAGCAATAACAATAGCCATATGCACTGCACCTGAATAAGCTCACAGGTTTCTGTATCATTTGCTATTCCTATGTTTTATATTGGCAAAATTGTTATCCATCCATAGGATGCAGAAAAAGTTTGTACAAAGAATTTATGAGTAGAAAGGAGACTGGAATCTTCAGTATTTTGGAAATGGGACCTCTTAATATGGAGCTACAGGCTTCAATATTGATCAGCATCACAGATGTGTTGTATGTAATGAGATGTGTAATACATAGCAGGTCAAATGTAACATATGTCATTGGTGCTAGTGCAGTCTTAAGCAGGTTGCACCTAATAGTCACAAGTCACACATTATCACCACACATTGACAGGTATTCATAGAAATGGTAAGGCATTTTTCAAAGTACAGTAGATAATATTGCAAACTGAATGTTTTTGAATGTTGACACAAATTTCACTTACAGGATTTTTAAATTAGGACATGTTTCAGAAACCTTTGTTTCCATCTTCATTATAATTTTAAAACCCTGTAAGTGAAGTTCATGTCATTTCGAATGCATTCAATTTGAAGTATTTCATTGCTTCTCTGAACAATAGTTTCTAAACACATATAAATACAGTAAGTGAGCTGTATGAACAATTACTAAACTTAAACTTCAATAAATAAAATTAAGACATGCATTTGGTAAAATAAATTATTTGTTTAAGATAAACAGTTGTGTTTCCAATCCTCTTAATCATCCATAAACAATTTGTAGCTTTGGAGTTAATGCCTGGCACACCATAACAAAGCAAGATTATTTGCTCGTATTCTTGAGGTGCCTATTTTTTAACCCCTTTTCTACTTCATAAATCCTTTGCACATATTTTTTCCGCAACCTATATATTAAAAGCTGAAGATGACACACCTGAAAAAATTAAGACTTTGGCCAAATTTAATTTATGCAGTGCATTTTATATTGAGGAGAAGCAAGCATTATCATCCAGAAGCATAAAAAGCATGAAGCCAAAAAGCAATTATTAACAGTAGGTACAGCTCAAAATCAATAATGAAGAGTTATGCTTATGTACAAGCACAGAGAAAAGCTCACACCCTCTATATGTAAATTTCATGAATAAAAAAAAAAATAACTTACCAATGCCATTCCATTAATCACATCTTCGTTTACCGGATACCACAACTTGATTTTACGATATAAAGGATGACGTTTATAGTAATTGACTAGCTCAACAAGACTTTCAAACTTGACCTGTCCAATTGTATACAAACGGCCCTCCACTCTTATCCTACAGTGTTTGATTTTCTTATCTGCTCTAAAATAGAAAAACAAATCAAACAAATAAAAACAAACATAATGTACATCATTTATTACATGATTTTATGCATTTATCTTTGATCAGATGTACTGAAATCAGATGTAACTTGAAAGGAAAAAAATCAGAGAGAAAGAAGTACAAAAAGTGACAGAGACACAAAAAAATAGTATGAAAAAATAAATAAAAGAATAGAGGAATAGTAGATTGTGATTGTGGTTGTGGTAGTTGGACATGAGGAGAATGTTAGGAAGCAAGGCAAAAAGGTGGGAAAAAGCAAAGAATAAATTAAAGCAACTAAATAAATAAATAAACAGCAAAAATATTTAGGAAGTTTAGATTCATTGATTCAATACTAGTAGCATCTTATTGAACAATGCCAGCTCTTGTGCAATTTTACTGGATAGCTCATGCTGAAGAAAACATAGTTGAACTCTAAAGATGAAGAATCAAACCTCTGGGATGACAACCTTTAAACAGTCAAAGTTGATCACTCCAACATTATTTCTTTCTTTAAGAGGTAATCCATGATGAGCAAATCAATTCTCCCAACCATTGTTGGTGTATTGGGCCATATTTTGCAATTTACTTAGCTGCACAGTTATCTGCAAAATACTATTTGAATACCAGTCCCAGCACTGGTCTTATCCACTTGAGGGAAACTTTAAGACACTTTACTCACAAAGAATTCAACCAGCAATTGCCATAAAGGATAGTCTGAAGCAACATATCTCAGGCTGGTATTCATAGTCATTAAGTTAAATTTATATCCAAGTTGAATTTAAATCTTGTCTTTATTCCAGATTGTTGCCCAAACAAGTCGTACTTAAGACTGATTCTGACATACTTCACTTTATAAAGTCAGACTTAAAGAAGTCGAACTTATTGGTAATGGTCACTTAAGTACAGCTTATTTAATGAAATAAGTTATACTTTATCAATTCAAGGATACCCTTGACTTATTTATGTTTTAACCAACAAAATGAATAACAATTTTGAAGATCAGGCCAAGGAACTAATTGAATTAGAAGAAATTCGTGTTTCAAACCATTATTTGCGAAATTCAAACAATCCCTTTGAATTCTACAGTGAAAATGAATTTAAAAAGAGGTTTCATTTCAACAAAAACACAGTCTTGGAAGTATTACTTCCAAAAGTGAAACCAGTTCTGGCTAAACCAACCCATCGATACTTATCAGTTCCTCCAATAATACAGTTACTTGTTTGCCTGAGATTTTATGCCACAGGAAATTTTCAGGTAGATATCAATCTATTCAGATATAACAATTAACTAACACGTAATCATGAAATATTAAAATATTTCTGGGAGGTTTCTTTGTGCATGAAATGTGATTACCATAAAATTAAATTTCTGATGAGTTTAATTAGTAATTAATGAAAATAAAAGTTTACTTTTCATAAACAGAGCAAATAAATTGTCAATATAAAAACGAGTTCAGCAATATTGACCTCAAATTTATTGTATCATTTATAGACTGTTATTGGTGATCTCTGTTCCTTTCTCAGTTCAAGGTATCAAAAGTGGTGGCAAAAATATCAAGAATTCTGGCATTACATATCTTATATCACATAAGAATGCCACTAACACAGGAAAAGAAAGCAAGCAATCGTTTATTTTTCAGCAACTGGGGAGAGACCATAACCCAACAACTCTTGTATACCTGAAGTGGGGAGGGGGGGTGCTATTGACTGTACTTACATCCGCCTATGCCACACAAAGTTTCAGGACAATGCAGAAACATTTTGAAACTGGAAAAACTATTTTTCCTTGAATGTACAGGTACACTTTTAATTTACAAAATGTACATTAATATTTAATATTATAAGAATGACTTAGAAAATTTTATTTTTATCTTACTTAGGATGTTGTTGAACCCAAAGGCAAGTTTTTTAGACATTGTGTCTAGCTGGGCTGGAAGTGAGCACGATGGTCACATATTTCAGAACTCTTGGCTTTATGCTCATTATAATCAAGGAGAATTCACAGTTGTTTGCTAGGGGATGCAGGGTACTCTTGCCAGAGAATTTTACTTACTCCTTTAATAAACCAAGTCACTCAAGACGATTACAGGTAGCTTTTAATTTACGTATTTTTACTAAATAATACCAGAGAAGAAATCAGACATTTACGTATTTGAACATTGCCATTTTTAGGTACAACAGAGTTCACAAAAGGATGAGAAATGTAGTGGAGAGAGTCTGGGAAAGAAGATTTCCTTGTCTCTCAGTTGGGCTAAGAAATAAAATCGATAATGTTACAAATATAATTGTTAGCTGTGCAGTACTTTACAATTTAAGTCTGGACATAAATGAAAACTTACCAGAAGATGACCAGATATAGTAGCTCCTTATTATGAACCCGTGCCTGTTGCACCCCCAGTACAGTAACCAGGAGGTTTGGCTTTTAGGAGAGAATTAATTAACAGAGTTTTTAGGAAGCATGTTGATGAAATGTATTAATCAGACAGATACAAATAATTATATAATAACTGTAGACTTATTTTACAATCTTCTAATTCTATGTCAACAAGTTCTTCTTTCTTCTCGGCAACATGCAACAATATTTCTGCAGTTTCTAGTTTCAATTTAGCTCTTTTTAACTGCAATATGTAAAATTTGTCAATTTGTTCTGCCAAAACGTTATTTCTGTGCTTTCCTATATATGCTGCTGATGCTGTCCATGATGGTGTTGCTAATGATAGCCCTGGTTCTGCTAGCATCCCTTTGTTTGTAGGTCTGGCTGAGTTTGATGGTCCAGTAGTGGAGGGAGACAAATCTTTAGGAGGAGGAATTGCTACAACCTCTTGTGAGAAGAGAACTGAAATACAATAAAATATTATCAAATCTGTAATTATGCAACGCAGAATTTATTCTTCTATTACTGTCAGCTCAGTGGACTGTAACAGTCTCACATCAGGTGAAAATGGTTTGTAATTTAAATATTAATTCAATTCGGAATCATACACAGTGAAACACCCACTAATGATCTCTTCTGAATAGGATATTTAAAACACTCTTTATAATTTCACTTAACCATAAAGTTGAACCCTTAAGAGAATTCTAAATATCCTATTCAGAAGAGATCATGGTTTGTAGTATTTCAAGAGATTTCTTTCTATGCTGCTTATTTTTTGAAGAGGTAAACAAAAATTCTGAGCATATCAATGTATTTTTAAAGTTTCATAATATATAAAATAAAAATTCAAGTAAAATAAATATTACCTATTTAATACTAATTGTTGTTCCTTAATAATTAAGTTATGGTATTAGTGCCATTAGTTCACTCCAAAGTATAATGGTTTTATTACTTTTTACTATATCTAGCACTAACATCTTTAAGATTAATATTTTGCCATTTTATGCAATATTTTTAAAACTATTTGCCTGAACAGTATTATAATAATTTAAATTTTAAATGTGTTAATGCTGACGTAGCTGCTAATATATTTTCTCTATTACTTGTTCATAAATCTGTATATGTAATTTCATTGTTACAAGTATTTAATTTAGCTTTTCAACTTTTCTGTTTGAGTAATCTTCCTTATATTAGTTGTGAAACTCTTTATTATACTTTGGAGTGGACTAATCTTAGTACTACCAAAGTAATTTCATTAAAAATATTTACTTAATTTAAAATCAATTTAAAACTGCTTACCTTCTAGTTCATTTGACATCATATCAGAGTCTACTGTTCCTGGTACCTGGACCATTAAATGAGGCATTATTTCTACTAATATTGGGGGTCCAATTTCTCCCTAATTACTAGAGGACTACCCCCTGTAGCTCTCAATGCCTGGCATTCTTTTGTTAGGGGATCTCTCTTTGGTGGCATTTCATATTTGCCCAAAGCTTTCTAAGTTATTTTGGATCTCTCTAGAACAAATGGTAGCCAAATAATAATTAAAATGTAAGTATATAATTGTAATACAATATGATATGTAAGTTATTAAACAATAAGTGAGCTTTATTTCTCAAGTTGCTTAATAATAATACACAGCATTTATTCAAAAATTATTGTAACACAAGTACTTACATGGTGCACAATATGTATGGATGAATGAACTCCTGTGTAATTTTCACCCAACTTCTTTCTTTCTGTCTTGATGAGAGAGCGTCAGTCTTCTTGTTTTCTATTATCGCACAATATTTGAGAAGTATATCTTTAAGTACTTCTCTTTCAATTGATGTAAAATGTTTACTTCTCTTCTTTTCTATATTAGTAATCTTGTTTTCAATTGCATCTAACAATACACAGTGCTGTCTGTTTTTGTATAACACGATAACAAAATACCATCTAGAGGGCTTTGAAACATAAAAAAGTGGAAAAAATCTTAAGTTGAACTCCCTGATTACATCGTTTTGGCAGTGAGCTCGCAGTTCTCAAAAGATTATGTTTGACTTTATTATGTACAATAAGTAAAGCTTTATTAAGTTAAACTTTATAAAGTAGGACTTAATAGACAACTATGAAATATTTGAGTCAACCTGTCCAATAAGTGCAACTTAATTAGGCAAAACTTATTAAACCAAATAAGTCACCACTATGAATACCGGCCTCAGACTGTACAGTAACAGATAGTGAACAGTATTAGTACAATGTGAATTACCTCATTTTAAGTGTAAGCTCAGAAGGTATAATAATTTTAATTACGCAGTACAACTTTTAGATATAGAAGAAATCAAGAAAGTACATCATTACAGCAAATATATATTAAAATTTATAAAATCAGATTACAATTCCTACAATATCAAATTAGGGCCACATAAACAAAAGAAATATATTTAATATTATGTACATAATGAAGTATTAATAAGTAAAATCAGTGTGAAGGTAACATCTCAACACACAAGCCATTCTCAAATTACATATTAAACAAATCTAAAACCTGTACACTTTTATAAATAAACATTAGAGTTATCTGTGGTTTGCCTTTTACTAATTATGTAATGAATTTTCTACCATGGGCACAAAGCTTCCTTAGCATTGCCATACAGTATAGCTGGTCCTGAACTCTGTCTAGCATTCTGATAACCTATAGCAGGTTTCTGCATTGCAGCCACAAACTCTAACTCCCTAATTCTGATGTCATGTGCTCTAAATCACATCAGGCTTTTGCTGATATCTGGTTAGTGAAGGAACTGTTCCATTTCTGCTAATAATAAAAGACAATTACTTGGTCGATCCTGGTGGGTAGTGCTAACCATACTTGCCTCCTAAAACCATGATCGCGGGTTCGATCCCGGCCAGTAACAATGGATTTTTTCAGATGTAAAATCATAAGTATGGCTTCCTTCGGAAGGGAAGTAAAGCCATGGGTCCTGTGTCGTACATTTAGGGCATGATAAAGAACCTCAAGCCTGAAAAAAAGAGGCCTCTGAGCAAACTTTGTTGGCTGTTTCACGGCCTGGATTGAATGGGATGCTGATGACCTGAGATGTTAAACAGCATCCATAAATAAACAAATCAAATCACAATTACTTGTAATTCAGCAAAATCTTATGCAATATAATGCCAAAAACACTGAAATAAGCTGCTCATTCAAAGTGGTGATATTATAACTTCCCACCAGTGGCTTGCAGCATAAGTAAATGAAATTCTCTAAGTCTATCATTATTCATGGTAAATTAAATGAAATTTAGTAAAAGTATTCAGAGAATACCACTGTATTATTTCTGCAAAAATTAAATAAATAAAAACTCACCAGAAGCCAAGTTTAAAGTAAGCATAACACTTCACATGCAAAAAATGATGGCTTGTAAAGTTGTATATTCTCTCTGCAAAATGTTCTTCATTAATAAATATCTACAATAAGTTTTATGTTATGAAGGTAAATCAAATATAAATTAGAATTTTAATTTTACCACTTAAGAGTAGTAAGGAGCAAGATGCACATTCCAGATTTAGGGATTTCAAGAGTAGAGGGAAGCCAGTTCACTCACCCAGTCACTTTGTTTATCAGTAGCAACATATCTGAGCAAGAGGTACATTTGTCCATTTTGCAACAGATTATTATTAAGATTTTGTTGCAGGTCATAAAACCTTAAAACAGAATAAAATTTTGCAAAGATTGAGGGCACAGTTTGGGGATCAGACAGAAATGTTTGAGTGACATCAAAGTTTTACAGAAGATGAAAGTGAAAGTTAAAAACATCTCAGACATGTGTAATTGAAACTAACATTCTGATTGTTCAAGACCTTATCAAGTTTAACCAAAGCCTCACAGTTTCTGAAATCACTTCTGAGGATGGAATAAACTGAACTGAATTGAATTTATTTCCACTTAATAATACAACAAACTTGTACAGTACTATTTTACAATCACTCAATCATACAAGAAAATATAACCATAATCACTCTAATGAATCTTCTAAAGTTGCTGTGTAATCAAGTGGCCCGAATAGTTTCAACATTGCGGTTACTCAACTATCAGGCAATTTACATCTAAAAATTAACTAAACAAAAACCAACTACGATTCTACCCAAATTGATTCCTCACTTTTTTTACTTATCATCTTCAACCATTTTCTCTTAACCTTACCTAAGTAATTTCTAAACTCCAAGATTTTCTGCCTTGTTTTCATATTCACCAACTTGTTTCCCCTTAAATCAATTGATAGGTTAGTCCACTTCTCCTAAGTTTTGCCTTCATTCCTTTGGTTTTTCTACATTCCAAAATTGCATGCCAATAACTATCTTGCATTCCACACATCGGACATTTCTCTGTATTTAAACTTCCTCTTATGAAGGTTTCAAATTCACTACCCTTGTCTGGGCCCATGCAATTCCCTATCTTGTCCACCTATCAGCTTCATCTACATAATTCTCTCCCCATATTTCCCTTACTCCCTATAAATCCTGTGACTTAACTAAATCTACCTAATATCTCCTGTCTTTCCATATCATCAATTCTTTGTTTAATTTCTTTCCAAAAACCTCTTTCTTTACTTTCTCTATCATGTCACATCATACCCAAGCCTATTTTTCCCATAATCCCATTGATTCTACTGACCCAGGTATTTCCTCCCCTCACCTTCTCTTGTGTCACTAGACAATGTTTCAAAATACAATTCTCTTCTAGATTAATTGATATCATAGTATGATTCAGCTGAACTACACACTCTTAAAGCTTCACTTACTATGCATAAATGTATGGAACCGGTTTCTAGAACATTTAGTTCTCATCTTCAGCCAGGCTAAAGTTCAACTGTCGGATCATTCGTTGAGCTGTGGGAATTATTCTGCTCTGGTGGCGGTGTGATAAACTTGTAGTTTATGTTTTCATCCCCGACAATGTCGAAGTTCATTATGCTGTCTTTGTATTTGTAGATGTAGATTTTCTCCCATGTTGCTAATTCCGTAGGTCCTTGTACTGATTTTGATAGTTTTGCTTTATTTATTATGTCGTGATTTTGTGTCCAAAAATGATATGCTACTGCTGATTTCTCTGTTTGCTTGTACTTTATGTTCCTGAAATGTTCCTTTAACCATGTGCCTATGTTTCTCTTTGTTTTTCCAATGTAGATTTTTTCACATTCTGCACAGTTTATTTTATAAATACCTGATTTTTCTTCTTGTGGAATCCTGTCATTAACATTATCTAACAGTAAATTTTTAACATTAAATCTATTAATCGGTGCCAACCTGATATTAAAATCTTTAAGAATATTCTGAAAATTTTTTGTGGCCCATGGGTTATATGTGAATTTTTTAAAAATTAGTTTATCTTTTGTTGCTGAAAGTGTTGTGGTTTCTTTGATATGTTTTTGTCTCTTGAATTTCTGCACCTTTTTATGTACTAGTTCTTTTTTAAAACCATTTTTACTGCTGTTTCTTCTATTTGTTTGTATTCTTTAAAATATTCTTCTTTGCTAATTTGTAGGTTAACTAGCCGGTGTGTTAAACTGTTAATTACTGCATGTTTGTGCACTGTGGGGTTAAAACTGTCAGCTTTGATGTGATTATCTGCATGTGTATTCTTTCTGTATATTCCAAATTTAAGTTTTTCTTGGCATTTCATTATTTTAATATCCAAGAATGGCAGCATGTTATCTGTTTCTATTTCGTATGTAAATGATATGTTTTTATCTTGATCTCTTCTAGATTCTTAATCCTAAACCAATATTTCAAAATTGTTTTATTATTTTTCCTTTACTCCCTATTCTGCCTTACTCAGTTTGTGCAACCCTATATGGTGAGCTTTTTAGTAGACCGGTAATTTGTTTGCAGAAATTCCTGTGAATCAAATCTACATTTAACCATTCCATATCATTACCTTAGATTTCTACCTCAAATATCATTTTGGCCTCAACCACTAATGTACATATTTTCTCCAACCACTTTACATGCATTTCTGGTACTTTATGTCTAGAGGCAGTAATAACTTTCAAAGCTAGCCAACCCTTTGCTAGAACCTTTCTTTTTTGTTCCCTCCACACTCCACTCTTGCTAAGCCTGACACCAAATAGTAAACTTGTTGACCACCTCAATTTCTGCCCTTTCTCGATATCATTTCTAATTATTGCATAACTTATTTCCATTCTTAAATACCATGATTTTTGATTTTCAAATATTTATTTTTAGTCCCCATTTCTTACAGAATTTAGAGATTGCTTTATTGGTAATTGGCCCCACTACCACATCATCCACAAATAAAGTACCAGAATCTTGACATTTTAAATTGTGGGCATGTGGGTATTAACTTTACTAATTTCTTCTAAGATGGAATAAGATATAGAAGTGTTTACTGCATCATTTCAGATTACTTAGATTATCAAAAAATCTTAGCTAGGTGTTTTCCTGCAATTCTTACTGAGGATCAAAAGGAATATTTTTAACACCTATCAATTGGAGATTTGGCTTATAGGCAGTGGACACTGATGGTACATGATATGAATTGATAAATTGGGAAAGATTTTTTTTTAAGGGAAGGAAACATTCCAGGCCTAAAATCAGTACCTCCCTGGTATTTGCCATTTATATGGGCTGAGAAAAACTTGGATAAAACCTCAATCAGGGAGAACGGTCCTGTAGGGAGTCAAATCACAAACCTCCCATGCAAGAGTCCATGCCTTAATGACTCGGCCATCTGTGTCAATATTAAAAAGGCTGCACGTGAGGAAGTGTGTAAGAGGCTTTTGGCTCAAAACCACAACCTGCAATGAAACAAGGATACACCATCATTCTCCCGAGTCAAAGTAAGCAAGCATGGAATGGAAGTAATGCAGGACATTTGTTCCTGTCAATGCAAAAAATTACTTTTCAGTTCTCGTGACAGTTTTATGGGACTTCCAAGACATTTGATCATTAATTTTCCTCATGTGCATTGATCATTCAATGTAGCCTTACTTTCTGGTTGATTCTAAATGCACTTAATGGCAAAAGACACCAAAAACTGATTTGAGAAGTTCTTCTCCTCCAAGACAACTTTGCATACAACTCATAACAAGCGAAAACCCAAGAAAATGCACTGGCCAGCATTGGAACATCCTACCTGTACTCCAGACTACTGCTTTGTGATAATCATATGTTTGGATTGCTAGAAGAAGCATTGGGAGGTTGCTGATTCAACAGCGATGAAGGGGTGGAGGCATTCATGCACAGCTGGCTGGAAATCTAACTCCAATACTTCAATAATAGGATTAAGAACTTTCCTATCTTCTGCAAAAAATGTAGGGAAATTACCTATAAAAATGAGATGTATTCAATTTTTATTTAATTTGGTTTTAGTTACGAAAAAAATTCTGATTAAATTTGATTCATTCATTTGTGTGCAGTACTATGATGTTAACATTTGACCAGGATGAATTCAATGACACACAGTCCTAGCAGCTGAGGATGTAGACAAATATGCATTAAACATACCCTGACCAACCCACTTGAGTAAGTGAAGATAAGAAGAGTGATTTTTTTCAAATAGTTTGACTCACAATAAATTTAGAGTATTACTTATCATCTAACATTTTTCCAAACATGTTCTCTAAATTATTCATAGTACTAAATATAAAATTTCATTACATGTCTGAACCAATACAGTGAAGCAACTAATATATTCCTAATTATCTAGTGAGTTGATTTGATACTCTTATGCTCCATTTACTGCTGAATTATGCAAAACTAGTTTTGCAGGCTTTTGCTTAATTCAACAGTAAGTGGAGAGTAAGAGTATCAAATCCATTCACTAGATAATTAAGAATATATTCATAGTATTTTCAAAAACATTATTTAACAATTCCATGTTAGGGGTCTGTACAAAATACCAGCTTTAAGGTTTTCAAATGAAACTCATCACAAAATATCTATAACATAAGAATATGTTTTATCTAAAGTTTCACTACACCTGGTTTAATTAAGGGAAATAATAAAGTTTTGACAGAATAAATTAATGGTTTTTGAATAATGTTTTTTGCCTCTAGTATAAATGTTAAATCTGCTTAATCATTCTTAATTAGACAGTGTGTTGATTTAATACCCTTATGCCCCACCCATTGAATTATACAGAACATGTTTCACAGACCTTCACCCACATCATCAGCTGTGTGTCAACTGATGGATTCGTTGTTGGCTGAATGGACTTGGTGAAGCTCTCATGAATATTTTATGAACTTTTGGATTAATTTGTCTTCTGTTAGGATCTCGAAGTTCATAACCTTATCTTCATATTTTTTTATAAAAACTTTTTCTCATATTCCCAGCTCCAAGAGTCCATCTACAAATTTCAATAATTTGACTTCCATTTCTATACCAAGTTTATATCTCCAAAAGTGATGTGCAACTGCTAATATATCTATCTGATTGTACCTGATATTTGCCCAATTCCAATGCTTCTTTTTGTTTTGCCAATATATACTTTGTTACATTCCAAACAATCGATTTGATAAATTCTTGGCTTCTTCTAATCAGGTCTTCTAATCTAAATCATTATCACTGGAGTTGAGAAGATTATTTAGCCTGAATTTGTTCACTGGGGACGAAATAATCCCAAACTCTCGGAGTATTTTATGGAATTTTTTGATAGCCCAGGATGATAAGTAAATTTCTTGTGAATGGCAGTTACTTTTTTTGCTGACAATGTTGTAACCTGTTTTAACCTCTTCCCTTGTTTGAATTTCTTGATTTTATTGTTTACAATTTCTTTGCCATACCCATTGATATTTACCATTTGTATTATGTGAGAGCACTCTTCGTGTAATCTTATTTTGATTTAAAGTAAAACACTAAAAATCATGTCGTCACATTAAAACTCTCTTTAAGTTTCACAAACACACTTATAAAAGTAATTTTGGTACATGTTTCGTGAGGTACATTCCTCACATTGTCAACCAAAAACGACGACTGAGGAGCCAATTTCAGCAAAGTATGTATGTTACTATGCTTGCTCTGGTGGTCTGTTAATGAACTTAAACAATATGTTGTCTGCTTCCGGTATATCAAAATTCATAAGTTTGTATTCATATTTTTTTATGTAAATTTTTTCCCATATATTAAGTTCTTTCGGATGTTGAATTGTTTTTAGTAATGTTATGTCCTTCTCTATTTCATGATTCTCATTCCAAAAATGTGCAGCCACTGCTGATTTTTCTACTTGTTTGTGTCTAATATTTCTCCAGTGTTCCTTTAATCTTATCCCCAGATTTCTCTTTGTTTTTCCTATGTATATTTTCTCACAATCCTTGCAATTAATTCTATATATACCTGAATGTTCTTCTTTCTTCTTTTTTTGTTTAATTTTATTTAGATTTAATAGTTTACCAACACTATATCTGTTTATTGGTGCTAGAGTAATGTTGTACTTTTTGAAAATTTTTTGGAATTTATGGTTAACATAAGGGTGATATGTGAATTTTTGATAGGTATTTTCTTTAAGTGAAGAACTGAGTGTGGTGATTAGTTTAATTTCCTTTTTATTTTTAAATCTTTTTATTTTTTTATCTACCATTTGTTTGTTAAATCCATTTATTTCTGCTGTGTGTATTATATGTGCATATTCTTTCCTGTATTCTTCTTTACTGAGTGGTGTATTAACTAGCCTATATGTCATACTATTGAATGCTGCTTCCTTGTGGGGTCTGGGGTTGAAACCTTTTGCTTTTATGTAATTGTCGGTATGTGTGTCCTTTCTGTATATACCAAATTCTATATTTTTATTCCTTTTTATTATCCTTAGGTCCAGAAAAGGTAAAGTATTATTAACCTCGGTTTCCATAGTGAATTTTATGGTTTTTTCTTGCAAGTTCAATAGTTTCAATGAATCTTCTATGAATCTATCTTCTACAATGGCAAACACATCATCAACATATCTGTACCATGTTTTGAATATGTATGGGAAGGCTTTCATTATATGTGTTTCAAAATAGCTCATGAACAGATCAGCCAAAAATGGAGATAGTGGACTACCCATCATTAAACCTGATTTTTGTTTATAAAACTTTCCTTCAAATGTGAAGTAGGTTTGGTTTAAACATAGTTCTGTGAGTTCATAGTTCTGTGGATTCCCAAATTCCGTAAACATACTCTTCGTGTATTCAAACTCATTCATGGGTATGTTAATGCGTCTATGTGCTAAGAGTAACATAAGAGTATTAAATCACTGTCTAATTAAGAATAAATCAATTGCTTCACTGTATTAGTTCCAATGCAAAATTTATTTTGAATTTAATACTGTGACCATCAAGTCCACTCGAACATAGTCAGCAAACTGGGGAAGATGATCAAAATGGACACTAACAAGGTAAGAATATTGGAAAAAACTGACAATTCATTCTGGGACACAAAGAAATTGATTAAAGATTTCCTGAACTAAAATTGAAAAGAAGATTAATCTCCATGGACATAAAAGTTTTGAGCGCATGCCTCAAGAACATGGTACCAGAATTCGTCAAAATAATTATAAAATCCGACCAAAATAGCAAGATACTAATAGCAGCAGAAAGAAAAATAACATCTGAGAAACATAAGCACTATAAAAACCTTTCAGAAATAGATTTAAAAATGTATGAGTTACATTTAATGGTTTTGGGAAATTATATTTGGGACAATCTGGAGTTCACATTCTTTCGGCACATTAACTTTAATACGGGGAAGGAAAAAAAAAAACTAAAGAAAATTTCAACACAGAAGAAATAAAGTTTTTAAATAAAAGGCTGAAGACTTGTGTCAAACAACATGGAGGAATATATAGTAGATCTGGAGATGGTGATCAATGAGCTAAATAATGACAATATGAACCTTAGAAGAAAAGGGGAGGAGATTCTGAATCACATTGCCAAAAGTAAGGTTAGGTTTAGAGGGCAAAAGCAAATCCTGCAATCGCTTAATAAAAAACCAGTAATATATAAAAATGCAGATAAAGGAAACAAAACAGGTTACAACATTGTCAGCAAAAAAAGTAACTGCCATTCACAAGAAATTTACTTATCATCCTGGGCTATCAAAAAATTCCATAAAATACTCCGAGAGTTTGGGATTATTTCGTCCCCAGTGAACAAATTCAGGCTAAATAATCTTCTCAACTCCAGTGATAATGATTTAGATTAGAAGACCTGATTAGAAGAAGCCAAGAATTTATCAAATCGATTGTTTGGAATGTAACAAAGTATATATTGGCAAAACAAAAAGAAGCATTGGAATTGGGCAAATATCAGGTACAATCAGATAGATATATTAGCAGTTGCACATCACTTTTGGAGAGATAAACTTGGTATTGAAATGGAAGTCAAATTATTGAAATTTGTAGATAGACCCTTGGAGCTGGGAATATGAGAAAAAGTTTTTATAAAAAAATATGAAGATAAGGTTTTGAACTTCGAGATCCCAACAGAAGACAAATTAATCCAAAAATTCATAAAATATCTATGAGAGCTACACCAAGTCCATTCAGCCAACAACGAATCCATCAGTAGACACACAGCTGATGATGTGGGTGAAGGCCTGTGAAACTTGTTCTGTATAATTCAATGGTGGAGCATAAGAGTATTAAATCGACTCACTGTCTAATTTAGAATAAATTAATTGCTTCACTCTTATCAGTTCTGACACAAAATTTATTTTGAATTTACTGCTTATTCACGTTTGTTCTCCCATTGGCTTACTGCCCTATTCACATTCACATAAAAAGAGATGTATTTTATAAAATATCTTTATTGAATTAATAAAAAGCCAATAACTTCAAAATCTTTACAAAGTACTTATGATTTTGATGCTTCATTTTTTGCAGTTCCAGCCTTCATTGTCGTAGTTCCCTTAAAAGTATAGAATGAATAACAGAATGGAAGGTAAACATTGCCGTTATGCAACAGTACATCTTTAAGCATACTTTTTTTTAGGAATCTGTAATTATTTCCTTGTCACATTAACATAGTTCATAATTTCACAATCTGATCAGCAAAAAATTATCCATACTTTTGTATTCAGTATACAACTAGCACATTAGTTTGAATTCTAAAACACTCATGCAGGATAATGCATTTTACTGTAGCAGGATTTTTATTCGTATATCTACCAATGCCTTGATAGAAAATTCCATTCTGCCTCACATACATGTTATAAATCTAATTCCTATATTTCACATTCTCACTCAGATAATCAAATAAGGAGCATTCACAGTGTGACAAAAGGAAAAGAAAGAGAAGAAGAGAGCAATTTATGATATGTCTGTTTCTTATTGCATTTGTTCTACAAGACTTGTTTTATTCAATAATTGACAAAGAATAACAGTCAAATCTTTCTGCATTTATATATTCAGATTTTTACTTACCTAAAAGATATGGCAAATGATGAAAGATCATTTTCACTAGGCCTGACTAGAAATGCACCATCATGTGGTACTCTTTTAATCAGTTCTTCTGCTTGAGCTCTTGTGATATTAGCATGATACCACTCTTTTCCTTCATGCTTATTAGGCTGAGGTACTGGCTCTTGTAATGTGATGAGAAACTCCTACATTAAAAACATCTGATTTAATTTTAAACTCTAACAAATTATTCAAAATGAATATGCTTAGAGTATCACACTATTTGTTGCCCCAGTATCTGAAACCAAAATGAGTTATCCATGTAATTATGTCTTATTAAGTATACAGCATTTGAATTATTACATTTCAAATTACTTGATTTCATATTCCATTCCAATCTGGATTTATATCTGATGCTTTAAACTTTGAGTGCAAAAATTAAAACATATTATTGAATAAACTCCAATCCCTTTCAACATCTATGCACTTATGATTAAATATAAACAATCCTGCATAATATAACAGCTTATATTCTTCAATTTATTTATGTTATCACTCAACAATTTTACAGGCTTACTGCATAGTGTTAATGGCAAATAATACACAAATCAATGAACTATATAATTATGAATTTCATGCATTAAAGATTCAGTACTTCAAAAATAAAATATACTTGTGGTATAAAATCCCCTAGCACCCATGTAAAGAGTTGGGAGGGGTTCATGAGAGGGTTTAAAAAATAAAAGAAAAGCACTTTATTGACATATATTAATTCATGATCAGCAAAATATACATACAGAGAGAGCATAAAAGAATGATTCAATTTCAAAAATATGTAATTACTGGGACATATGTAAGCTAATATGGAGACAAGGTGCAATCAAATCAGCACCTGCCAAAGTTTCTTGTTAAGATCACTTGTGCTTCTGGTTCACATCTGTGTTTCATGATTGAGGAATGAACAAAAATAGTGGTTAAATGTAAAATTGGAACTTAAACACAGTGAAGCCAATCATATTAATGGATATCATTGTATGATTAGTTGAACTACACACTCTTAAAGCTTCACTTACTTTTTATAAATGTATGGAACCGGTTTCGAGAACATTTTGTTGAAAATGTTGAACCTTAGCATGGCTGAAGATGGGAACAAAATGTTCTAGAAACCGGTTCCATACATTTATAAAAAGTAAGTGAAGCTTTAAGAGTGTGTAGTTCAACTAATCATACAATGATATCCATTAAAAATAGTGGTGATGACTTAGAAGTTTGTGACCTCATTCTATTCCGGTGGCCACCCAATATCACCACATATGACTTCTAGTTGGGCTTTGTGAGAGACCACATTAAATCGTAACTCTGCCAAAAGATCTTTCAAACTATATTACTCAGGCTGTGGCATCAATCACTAATGTTGTGCTGTAGCATGTATGGAATGAATTGGGCTATGGGTTAGATATATGCCATGCTATCAAAAGTGCCCACTTCAAAGGACTTTAAAGATATTACTACAAACTTTGATGGTTTATCTATTAGGTAATAAAATGTATTAAACTGAGAGTTAAACACTACAGGAATAAAGTTAACTTAAAATGATAACTTTTTTTATAATCACTCTGTATATTTTTTGATACAGTTTATAATTGGCAGTGCTGCACTGAATTAGTTTAGTAGTTTTCAAATGTTTGTACTGTTTCAATGTAAATATGATTTTTTGCAATATTTCTTACAATTTTAGTTCTGTGCAGGATATAATGACTTGGTGCTACACTGTAAATGCAGTTCTTGCAATTAAATAAATATAATTAAAAATGTATACAGCTGAATTGTTTCCATACGGTCAAATTGCCATTTAGCAATGAATAGCATGTGTTCTTGAACATGGTAGAAAGTCTCCATTAATAAAATAAACAAATTAAACTTGGATTGTATCACTATTGTTCATAGATATGTTGTCCTATTTATAGCAACCTCCAATCTACAAGTTTTATGTTCCTTAGAAAAAATTTTCTCTAAATGTGTCTTCCCCTTTGAAAGTTATTAGCACTTATAAAGTCACATGTACCAATTGTATTTAACAAATTCTCAGTTATGTAATTCATTGAGTTATAACTATGTCCTATACCTCCAAAATGAATCTCCTTGCAAATCTATGGCTTTATGCCAGCTTGACGACGATTGTTGTTGTTGTTGTTGTTGTTGTTGTTGTTGGTTTTAATCCAAATCATAGACTCTACACTTGAGTTTCAGTCATTATCAAAAAAAATACATTACTAATCAAATTATTTCATATAAGAGTGCAGGCTGCTGCAGAATCAGTCTGCAGGTCTGTCTCTCAGCCACCATATTATGGCTATACCTTCATCATAAAATCTTCTGATGAAGGTATAGCTTATATATGATTTTCTCCCAGAGACAGCATCTTTTAGAGGATCAAAGAGTAGAAATCAGAAACATGCACGATGTAAGATGGGTGAGGAAGGAAAAGTTCACTAAAAGTCTAGAGACTGCATCTTTTAGATGATCAAAGAGCTGAATATCAGAACATGCAAGATGTATGATGGATGAGGATGGAAAAGTCCACTGAAGATTAATGATCTCTTTGGTGACATATGCCAGAACTGCTTGAACTTCTGAATAATTCTAACACATTTCAGGGTTCTGTTTCACCAAGAGGTACTACATCAATCAAAACATTCCTTTAAAATTTCAGAAGAATATAGCAATAACTTTACCAGCTGAAGGAATTGTCTTGAATTTTTCCAAGAAGTTTTAAGGTGTTTCCACATGGATCACCTTTTGTCTATGGCTCAAAGTGATGAATTCATGTTCTATTGTTATAATGCTTGACAAGATGATCTTCATCCATAATAAGTAAGCAACTCTGAATAAATAAGGTTTTCTGTCCCTTATCATTTTAGGAGCTTAGGCTTCAAGAGACACATTTAATACAAATCTAACAGGCGGATCATTATGTTGAAACTGCCAAAAGAAATATTAAGCTGAAGAGTGAATTGTTTGGTTATTATTAGTCAATTGTCCTAAATAAGGAGTCAACACATCATTAAAGGTATGACTGTAGTGTGGAGCTTTCCCACAGAATGAATAATCAGTGAGACTGTCTCAACCTTATTCCAATGATGATAGCCGTTTCACCCAATGACTGTATTTTTATCACTGCTATCTCTCCATTTCTTAATTTCCAAAATGGCCAGGAAATTCACTAAAATGAATTTTATAGAAAATATTCAGAAAAGCTTGAAGAGAAACATGTGTTGCCATTTCTATTACAACATGAGAGAATACTGAGTGAAAAAGTTACTAATACCATGCCACAATTCTCCACCGGCATTATATTAAAGTAGGAAATACATATCCAATATGGTAAAAAGAATTAAAGCATTAATTATAATTACAGTAAAAACTAAAGCATTAATTATAATACAGTAAAAAGTAAGTCTAAGAAATACTGAGAACTTTATATAACTTATTTCCAGCATATAAATACTGATGTTTAAGGTTCATTTTGTATTGTTTATGTAAATAAATAATTTTAAAACAGTTTATAAATATGACAAAAAAAAACTCAAAAATAATACAGTGAAATACTTTGAGGCAACATTACAAATTGAACTTCTGTAGCTTGGTATGTGAACATGGCTTTAGTCCATTTGAAATTCTTTGATACCAGATATGTACAAGACCCTAAAGTTGTCCTCCTTTATCCATAAATTTAGTAGTTTAAGGTTTAATTTGTCACAATTTTAATAATATTACTGTGTAAATATGCAGCAAATAAAGGAGTGACCATAATATTAAAAGCAACTTTTGAAATAGAACTTCTTTCTAAATTGAAACTCATAAAAAGATTAATAACTGAACAAAATATCCCCCCGAAAAAACTTAAAGGAAAACTGTATAAGATCTAAATACTTTCAAAATCTTTTATTAAATTAAGAAAAACTGGAACTGCAATTCAACTTAACTGTTAGGCATGATTGCATCACATCAAAGCTGACAGTTTTGACCCCACAGCGCACAAACATGCAGTAATTAACAGTTTAACACACTGGCTAGTTAACCTACAAATTAGCAAAGAATATATTAAAGAATACAAACAAATAGAAGAAACAGCAGTTAAACATGGTTTTAAAAAAGAAAGAACTAGTACATAAAAAGGTGCAGAAATTCAAGAGACAAAAACATATCAAAGAAACCACAACACTTTCAGCAACAAAAGATAAACTAATTTTTAAAAAATTCACATATAACCCATGGGCCACAAAAAAATTTCAGAATATTCTTAAAGATTTTAATATCAGGTTGGCACAAATTAATAGATTTAATGTTAAAAATTTACTGTTAGATAATGTTAATGACAGTATTCCACAAGAAGAAAAATCAGGTATTTACAAAATAAACTGTGCAGAATGTGAAAAAATCTACATTGGAAAAACAAAGAGATACATAGGCACATGGCGGTTAAAGGAACATTTCAGGAACATAAAGTACAAGCAAATAGAGAAATCAGCAGTAGCATATCATTTTTGAACACAAAATCACGACATAATAAATAAAGCAAAATTATTAAAATCGGTACAAGGACCTACGGAATTAGCATCCTGGGAAAAAATCTACATCTACAAATACAAAGACAGCATAATGAACTTCAACATTGTCGGGGATGAAAACATAAACTACAAGTTTATCACACCGCCACCAGAGCAGAATATACATTCCCACAGCTCAACGAATGATCCGACCGTTGAACTTTAGCCTGGCTGAAGATGGGAACTAAATGTTCTCAAAACCGGTTCCATACATTTATGCAAAGTAAGTGAAGCTTTGAGAGTGTGTAGTTCAACTGAATCATACAATGATATCAATTAATATGAGTGGCTTCACTGTGCAAGTTCCAATTTACATTTAAGTAGTAAAATTAAAAATTATTTGGAAGTTCTTTATTGGGAAGCTAGGGAAAAAAATATATATATCAGCATCCCCAATGGCCACTAGCAACCAATTAACATTCTTTCATACTGAAAGCATGAGAATTTTATATTTTAAAAAATAAATTACAAGGTAGAATCAAAAGTTTAAAAAATTTTAATTTCATTAGCTCTTATGAATAGAGTTAAATAAAATGTATTCATACTGTTCATCTATGCCAGCACTTGATTAATGTAACTCTCATAGTGAAGCACATTCTCAAGCTCCATGTATTAAAAAAATTAATAGCTTCCAAGGTAATTATGTGTCATGTAAAGATTAATTTCTAATGCCACAACAAGTATGAGGGGTGTTATAAAAATACTCAGTCTGAATCAGCAATTTTGTAAAGATGGTCAAATTACTATGATAGTTGTTAAGTATCATCCTTTAAATGGTGTGCTGTAAAGTTTCTGACATGTAAATGTAGTCAGTTGTTTGTGATGATCATGTAAACATGTAATCTTAAAAGAAGTTAGGAACAGTGAAGTTGTTACATATACAAATGAGTCAGTATTAGGTGACACTAAAACTTCACAAATTGATTAATTCTTCAGAACATGTTTCAAGAGCACTCAGTCACCAGCTGAAGATGAGAGCGAATGCTCTTGAAACATGTTCTGAAGAATTAATCAATTAGTGAAGTTTTAGTCTCACCTAATACGGACTCATTTGTATATGTAAACATGTGTTAACATTTTCTATAATATGGAAAAACTGAAATACAAGCTTTGATAAAGTACTTCATTTCTGAAGGGTTTAACCCCATCAAAATGAAGGAGTTAACAAAAGCAGTTAGATTGCAATTAAAGGATTCTTCCTCTTCGTTTTCAGTGATTAAAAAGAGGGATGATTGAATTTAAGCATGGTCATAACATCCATTGATGAGTGCTCAGGGCATCCCAAAACTGTTACAACTGATGAGATTGTACACAAATTCACAATGCCATACTCAATGATTGCAGACTGAAGGTACATGAGTTGGCTGACATTGCAAAGACCTTGACAGGCTGCGACTACTATATTTTATACAAAATTCTTTGTGTAAAGAAAGCTTTCCACTCAATAGGTGCTGTGTTGTTAACAATGGACCAAAAATGCATTCGAATGAACATTTTGCAAGAGTGTTTACACTTGTTTAAATGCAATTCCTGTGAGTTTCTCAGATGTTTCATAACAATAGATTTGTCACTGCATGCCAGAGATGAAAGTGCGGTCCAAACAGTGGAGTAACACCAGTTCCATCTGCTGGAAAAGTTAAGGCTATGATTTTTTGGGCTTGTGGTGCAGTGCTCATAGACTACCTCCAGAAAGGCACAACCATCAACAGAAAGTATTATACTTCCTTTCTGGATATTATTCATGCTAAATGTTCACACATGTGAAAAAGAAAGTTTTTCTTATATCACCATTGCATGACCTTTACTTCCAAGTGCTTCAATTTCACCATATTCACAGATTTGCTACCAGCAATTACTTTTGTTCCTAAATCTGAAGAAATGGATGGATAGACAAAGGTTCACATCAAGTTGATGCTGAGTTTGAAGCTTATTTTTCACAATTTGATAAATCTTATTTTACTGAAGATATTAAAAAGTTTGAAAGTCGTTGGACTAAATGATTGATTTATAAGGTGACTACAGTGAAAAATAAAAAAAAATTTCTCTTAAATCTTGTGTTTTCTTGGTTAGACCAAGAACTTTTAGAATGCTCTATTAGCTCTTTGCATTAAACTCCGATCCAGCATGCTGTATGCAAATAAATAAACTTAAAAAGTAGCATACAAACCTGACTTCTTAAAGGATGAGTACGATAGTGTGTGATGAGGCTGTATAAACTATCAAAACAATTTGAATCTATTAGGTAATATTTTGTGACGCCTTTGTCTTGTTTTGATCTTATTCTACAGTGATTCACCTTCCCTTTACGCCTGTAAGAAAAGAAAATGTAATTATTAAACAATTACATAATAATAGCAGGGATTTAAGAGTGATATCCAACCAAGAGCTCTAAGTCTATACAATAATTCAAGCAACCTTGGAACTATAACTTAACATGTTCTGGTATAGCAGAAATGAATTTAAAGTTTTCATCAACAGTTGCCGAAAATGCTTAGAAGAGAAGGTTGACAATTTTCAGCTTTTATTGCTTAGTATGGGGTAGATGAATACATTATATTAAAGTGAAACTCTAAAACATGTGCAAGTTTATTATGCCATTCCAAGTTTATTCCCTAGTTTCCACAAAGTTCCAATATAAAGCCTTCATAATTTTTGCTACCATATAAGGTAAATATTATTTCAGTTTGGAATCAAACATAGTGAAATACCCATTAATAAACTCTTTTGAGTAAGATATTTAGAACTCTTTATGGTTTTACTTACATGAGATTTACTCAGGACATATGTTTTGTGGAACTTTTGTCCACATCATCAGCTATTAAAATGAATGTTGTATAATTTGTAGAAGCTGGTTAGGTAGGTAGGTGGTCTATGATAAACCAGTTAAAATCTGGTATTTACCAGATTAATTGTAAGGATTGTGAAAAAATCTACATAGAGAAGACAAAGAGAAATATAGGCATTAGGTTGAAGGAACATTGGAGAAACTTCCATTACAAGCAAATAGATAAATCAGCTGTAGCAGCACATTTTTGGAATAAAAACCATAAAATAGTAAAAGGCATCAAGTTACTAAAAATGTTAAACAATCAAAAGAAGTAAACATATAGGAAAGGATTTATATAAAAAACACGAGCAAAACCTTATGAATTTTGACATCCTGGAACAGACAGCACACTTTATTTATCACTAGACCACCCGAGTCAACTGAAAGACCTAGCTACCCAGCTTCTACAAATAATTCAACAGTTGTTTAACAACTGATGATGTGGACAAAAGTTCTAAATATCCTATTCAGAAGAGACTACCATATAAGGTACTTTGTAATTAATACACTAAACTGAAAGTAAAATATGAGATGTGTGCCATTATCTTAAAACTCCCACCTCAAATTCATTGGATTGGTTTTAATGTATTTCAAAAGTTTGTTAAAAAAAAAACAAAGAGGCTGTTCTGGAGGCCAATGTATGTTGCATAATTCAATTCAGCAGATGCATTAAGACTGCCTACAATGGGTGAAACTGGAAGAAATGAATCATCTCATAAGTCGGCAGCAATAACGCTAGTTCAGGCTCCAATGCCCTCTTGTCAAATATTCACAACAAAATAAGAACTCACATTATGTAGATGTAGTGCTACAAGATAGAACTATATCGATCCACATGTATTGATTTTCTAAAAACCTTGTGATCAGTGCTCCTGTTGTTGTTTTCTAAACTAAAAGAGCTGTTGCAGAACATGTCCATAGAGATATCATGGCATTCACTTTAACAAAACAGAAATACTTGCTAAGACCCAAGGACATTTCAATTTGATCAAAATGGAAGCTCTGCACCCCCAAAACATAAACAGAGATAATGGATTAAAATGCTAATTAGAACTTGCATAGTCAATCATATAATTGATATTATTGTATGATTTAGTTTGAACTATACACTTTTAATGCTTCACTCACTTATCAGAATATATATATATTCTTGCCATAGAAGAACTCGAGCAGTTTGAAATACAGTAATTGCAAGTCTGTGACTTTTTCTTAGTATTTTATCCTTTTCTGCTTTTCTAATTTATATATATATTACTGCAGATTATATATAATACTATATATTTTGACAAATAAGTGAAGGATTAAGAGCATGTAGTTCAACTAAATCATAAAATAATGTCAATTAGAGATAATGAACTTTACCTAACACTTGGAAAATAGTGCTAAAAATAATAATCTTCAGTTCTCTCCTCCTCGAACAAATATAGTAACGCGTGCTCAAACATAAAAATCATGTTTAGAGTCTATGCCACTTCACTACGACAATTATATGAATAATATCAATTCATCATTTGACATTCCACTTATTTTGCTGGTCATTCTCTGCTGATCACTCATAAGTTTTCATGATAGGGAGGCAGTGCCATGGCGAAGAAGTCATCTGCTGCTCCCCTGCAGATCTCATTGTCACCCTATTCCTATTTTCAGCATCATCTAGTGTATAGTCTGCTGACTTCTGGTGTGCATATTATGAATGGAATTTACATCTGTCCTCTGCCTTAAGTATGAAACTTTAATGCCTGGTTGGCAAGTGAGCTTCAGTTTTACGATGGGAAAATAAATAAATAAAAAAAAAAAAAGAAGCAGAAGAAGAAATCACCCCAAAAAAACAGGTTGATAGAAATTTAGTTTCACAGAATATGTATTAATAAATGCTAAGGCCCAAAGATATATGAATGATCCAAATGCAAGTATTGCTGTCATTTAAATTAGACAATTTTGCTCTAAATAAATAAAAACCTTATAAATAAAAGTGTTAAAAAATTACTGCCATTGATATTGAATATAAAATGCTAATTTATGAAATAAATGAATGGCAGAAAAAATATCAGAGATGCTCCGTCCGATTAACAGAGGGTGAAAAAAAAAAAAAAAGTAAGTGATAGGAAAACAAAATAAAGGTTCTCCTTGTTTGTAATCAGTGGTAATAGAGTAAGAAAGTACAAAATGTTTTTAAAATATTAATAACTATTTGCTCTGATTTTAAGCATATACTTTTTATGGACATTAATTTCTTCATGCCAAACTAATTATTCTGTTAATATTTTGATCAATTTCAAAGCAGATTTTTGCTATTTAACTAATGTACTTACCAAAACGAAAGTGAATAATCGCCAACAAATGTTTCACTTTCTCGTACCAGGAATGTGCCATCACCAAGATATGAGTATGCCTTCAACAAGTCCTCTGCCTCAGCTCTTCCACCAGATAACTTTCCATGGAACCATTTTTCACTAAAATGAAGTTCATCATTTGGAACTCCCTATAGGCAACACAAATACATCTATCTCAAAGATCATAATAAATTGCTTGGTATAAACTCACACATATAATTTTTGGACAACAGTTTATATGGGATACTTTCTATTTCCCCTCCACTATTTAGCTTGAAATCATACCATAAAGTTTTCAGGCAATAATGCTAAACTAAAAGGAGCAAAATGTATTATTTTTTTTAAACATAAATGGCTTAATTTCACTAATTGATATTATTTCACTTTTCTTCATTACAGCTTGCCCAGAGCCAGAAAAGGCATTGCTATGCACAATTTTCCATGTTTCAAATGATAATATTAATTTAATATTCTTTTCCTGTGTTGCCCCTCCCCCCCAAATTTATCTATTGGAATGTTCACATTAATTATTCCCTTCCAGCATTTATGAATGCAGTGTTCAATGTGTGGATTTGTTTATAAGGTTACATTCAATTAGAATATCACATTCACATGCTTAACAATAATCTGTTTCCAAAGTGGTTTGCAATTGTATTTGGTTATGTCATACTTTTTAACTCTATACATGCAAAACTTTTTAGGTTTGCATTTTTTTTTAATTATATTGCACATTCTTTCTTCCTGGTTATCAAATTCTACCACCATTCCAACAGTGGAGTCCTGATAACTCACCACTCAATAACTTGTCATTTTGTATAACTTGTTGCCTGCAAATGATATCCTATTTTTATGCTTATTTCATTTTGCATTAGCAGTTAAATCATGAAATTAGAGCTAACAGCAAGTTTTCATTCCATGGGTTCAGGTTCCATTTTCATTCTGAGGGTTCAGGTAATGCATGTGGTTATGGTGATGGTTTAGAACAGAAAAGTCCACATAACAAATGCTATTGTTTGTGACTGTCCTTTGAACCTTCCTAAAGATTCTTGAAGATCAAGCAACAGGCATTATTCTCTTACGCTACCCTTTCCTATTTTGTGAACCATTACTTTAGCTTATCTCAGATTTCTACTGAAGTTTGACTTTAGTAAACAGAAAGCGTTATGGTGCAGAAAAGTTTTATATAAGTGTGTCTTGTAACTGAAGTGAAATGTTGAAACCAGAAGGGGAAAAACAAAAGAAAAGAAAAAAACAATGGACCTGAAATTGAGATGTACTGAAGAAACTAAATAAAGAGAAAAATATAAATAAACCTGCGATGAAATTGAAGTGTCAGATGAACAACAGGAGGTTGCTATTGACATTTCATTTCTCCATTGTTTACGTAACACAGCAGGTGTGAAAGACAATCCAACATTATGAGATTTTTCTCCAGGAAAGACTAGTAATTTCATCTACAAGTAAGCTGTAATACCTTCATAGAAATGATTTATTTTAGATAATTATTTAATTTTTGAATATATAAACCTTATCATGGAATAGTTTACAGAACAATTCAGTACTTTGTGATATGAATAATCCATCTCAGAGTTTGTGAAACTTGTCATTTTTGATAATTAATTCATCATACTCTTCCATAATAGTTTTATTAAGCAATACTTCAGCATATGGTTTACCTGGATTTCTCAAGTATTAAAATTCATTTCTTGCTGATTTCAAAAGATTTTATGCCAAAATATTAGCTTAACTACTTTTTGGCAATTTATAAAGAATTTGTTAAAACAAGATTTTTAAACTCTTTTAACTTCAATAATATAGGATTCCAATTATAAACCCAATTTACAATCCAATTAAAAAATATTTAAAATAAAAAAAAACTAACAGTAAAGTATAATTAAATTATTTGAACACTAAATTACAAAAAAAAATCTTTACATTCTAATCCTGGCTGACGTATTTATGAGAAATAAAATGCATAAATTAAAGAAAAGATTCAACATGTTGTATAGTAACCAAAAAGCAAATCATTGCCAACCTCAAAAATTCAGCATAGACAATGTAATTAATTTATCTTAATATTCGTTGGATAACTCAGAACTACAGTTTTTAAATCAGGGCTTAAAAACTTGCGTGGGTTACTCCAGCAAATTGGAAGATTTCATAGTAGATATAGAAATTGCTACCCAGGGGATGGAAGAATATAAAACATTGGCCATAAAAAACCAATGCAGACAAATATTAAATAAAATTAGGCAATATAATAATAACCAACAATAGCAGCACCTGAATAAACGTGTACTCAAATCACTTAATAACAAACAAGCAGTGTATATTAAGGCTGATAAAGGCAACAAGTTAGTGATCCTGGATCAAGATGACTATATTGAACTGATGGAGAGATTACTGGGTAATTCTGAATATTCAATAATAAGGCACAATCCCTTGAAGGAATGTGCGAAAGCTTTTAAAGCTACTCTCAGTCCGACCAAAACATTGTCAAAAAGTGATAAATGGAAATTAAAAACGAAACCTGGTGTTACCTAGGATTTATGGCCTTCCGCACATACACAAACCAAGCAAAGAAATGTGCCCAAGAGTCATATTCACCAACCTATAATTTGGCTAAATGGTTGGTGAAGAAATTTGGACTTTTGGAACAATTTGAATGTAGAAGTTCACTAACTCATATGAATTAGTAGACAAAATTAATAATATGATGATTTCACCGAATGATTCCCTGGCTTCTTTTGATGTTTCATCTTTGTTCACTAGTATTCCCACACAAAAATTGCTAGTTTAACTCAAGAATTGGCTAAAAAGTACTAACATGACAGTAGAAGAAATTGAGGATTACACCAGCCTTACAAAGCTGTGTATAAAACAAAACGTTTTTACATTTAATGGTAAAATTTACCAACAAACCTCCGGCTTAGCTATGGGTAACCCCCTTTCTCCATTTATGGCAAATTTATTCATGAGTGCAGTAGAAACACACATTACCATAGCATTTCCACTTACCCTTAAATCATGGTTTAGCTATATGGACGATGTACTTGCAATTGTACCAAAAAAACAAACAGATGATGCCCTGAAATTACTAAATCTACAGGACCAAAGTATTAAGTTCACTATGGAATTGGAAGAGCAATGTTGTTTGCCCTTCCTTGACCAAATAATGTAAAGGAGAAACAACATAATTTCGTTTGGCATTTATAGGAAACCTACACATACAGATAATCGCATAAAGAATAACAGTTTCAACCCTAAACCATACCAATATGCCATTATAAACAGCCTTGCTCACAGATTGGTAAACATCCCGCTCAACAAGGAACAATATACAGCAGAATACCATTATATCATCAAGATGGCCATCAATAATGGATTCAACAGTTGATTAATTGACAAGAAGATGAGAGATTTCAGAAGACAGAAAGATATTAAAAACACCACCACACTCTCCACAACAAAGAAGGACTTTGTTTTTAAAAAATTCACAAATCATCCTTGGGCAAATAATGCTTTCATGAAGATTTTTAAAAAATGTGATATTATGTTGGCAACACAAAATAAATTTAGCACCTTTTGAAGTGCACCATAGAAGATGATATTACACCCAACAAAAAGGTAGGAGTGTACAGATAGAATGTTTACAATGTGATCAGATTTATATAGGAAAAACAATTAGAAATTTGGAGACAAGGGTCAAAGAACACTTCAGAAATATAAGATATAAACAGGTGAATAAATCAGTAGTTGAAGACCATTTTTGGACTTACAACCATGACATTGCAAAAGAAGTGAAACTGTTGAAAGCTACGAACAATTCCAAGGATTTGGCAATATGGGAGAGGATTTACATTTTAAAAAATAAGCACCGAGTCATGAACTTCGACGTCCCTCCAATAGATTCTTGTTCCAGTACTTATTGGAACCACAGAGGCCACACCATCACCTGCCAGTGTAGTTGGTCCCCAGATGAGGATGAGAGCTAACTCTTGAAACAAGTTCTGAAGAATAAAAAAATTGGCAGTGAAGTGCAGTGTCACCTAATACCGACTTAGTTGTATAACTAAATTATTTGTTTAAAATAAAGATTTGATGTAATTAAAATCTGAATTTGTTTGTATATGAATTTGTGATGGGCAACACCTAGAAATTGGTCAAGGACAGAATCAGGTCGTTGCCATTTTGTAATATTTCTTAGCACATCAAAAAATACAAATACAATACAGAAGGAACCAGAGGGAAATAAAACCTTGCTGATTTCTTTATTAATAATAAATGCCTTGTATGTGACAGGGACACTATCTGTTCATTGTCAAGTGTGAGGCTTATACACCTCTCCTATTCTCACACTTCTCATTAGATTTCACTGTGGTGAGCAAGGATGAACATAATGGAAATTTCATTCTTTACTGAGGCCAACAAACCAGAAAATGCCACAAGAACAAAAGAGAAAAATGCATAGTATATGCTACAATAAAAAAGAAACAAATATAATTTTAGCAGATATGCCTCTTCTATTCTAATAGCCTTATATGTCAATATACCAAACAATTTCAATTACCTCTTTAGGTCTATGGAGTCCACTTTCTTCCTCTTCTTCATCTGCATCCCGCTCCTGATCACCACTGAAAAAGCTGTCTGTATAAAAAAGTTTATTTTGTGTCAAAACAAAAAAATGTGGGTACCATTCTTTATCTAATGGGTCCTCTAAATAAAGAATTC
This sequence comes from Metallyticus violacea, assembly GCA_030762175.1. NCBI lineage: Eukaryota > Metazoa > Arthropoda > Insecta > Mantodea > Metallyticidae > Metallyticus > Metallyticus violacea. The sequence continues at coordinate 37,792,593 of CM060845.1, read as the reverse complement.
CATTTTTCACTGTGTTACGAAGATCCATGTCCTTACCTACAATAAAAATAAAATTTTAATAATCAAAGTGTAATTTTCATAATAATCTTCTGCAAAATAAAATTCTGTTTATAAAAGCATAAAGAGTAAATGCAAGTGAAAAATGAACTTAACTAAATATTTTTAAAGCATGTAAAAATCGAGTGATTCATTTACAAATAATGGCTCTATTATGAGAAAAATAATTGACTATCATTTCTTTCATTATTACCCTCATATCATACACTGGTATTTTGATAAAGTTGACATTATGGATTAGTTGATTTGCACAATTTTCTTTCTGGCTTTCCTGAATACCTTGTATTAGTGTGCTTTTCTTCTATAGTCTACCCTGATTTTTTGGAATATATTTCAAAGGCTACAGTTAAATAAAATTACAGTGAGCATCAGATTACATTGCAATAACATTCTTGTGAAACATCACTCTAAGTGTAAAAATAAAGGACAAGAATGCATATAGCAAATCCCCACATTCTGTAAGAAATGAAAATGAGCAACTTTTGGTGGAGAGCATCCGCAATGGCTACTCAGTTTTATAAGCATGTTTAAAATTCTTAAAAATGAGACAAAAAATTTTAGAACACTTTCTTTTTTTTGAGGGGGGATCAATGTATTATAATTATGTTTGATATTTGTTACATAATCAGCTGATGTTGCCTTTTCTGCTAGCAGCTCCTGGTTCACCCAACAAGAATGCCATACCATGAACGTTTGATTATCTATTATAGAATCAACTGATGTTGCCCCATACTGTTAGCAACTGCTGATTCACCCAACAAGAATGCCATGCAGAGCTGGCTGCAAAGTCAATGACATGTAGTATTTGAAACATCTTGTCTTAAAATTAAACAAATTTCAAAGAGTAAACTAATTCTAATTCTATTTGTAGAAAATTATGCTAAATAATTCCTTAGTTTTTGTTCAGAATTTGATGCTTAAATTTTTCACTTCTCTGCTTTAGTGTAAATAAACAGTAACTGGTAAACAATTACTCAAAAGTGAACAGATTAAGTACCTATAAATTCCACCAAAATTAAGTCAACAAAAGATTAAACCTATTTAAATGCTTATGCGGAATATACAACAAACACTGAACAACACATATAGAGCATACATGAAAAACTATAATGAGATATGCTACCAACCTAATGGCCAATACCAACACTACTAACATAGAAAAGCTAGAAACTTTACAAAAAAATTACAAAAAAAAAAATCTAAGACTAATCAATGGAGCAGTGAAATCAGCCCCAAATTTGGCTCTACAACTTTAAACACATTACTTAACTATAAAATTGAAAATCAAACAAGAAGCTACAATTTTCTATATTACATTCAAGGCTTCTACAAACTTAGAATTGCAAAATAGAACCAATCAGCAAAACTTAAGCCCATTAAATTGCCAATCATACAACATTGATATGAAATTAATATAGCAAATCAATAAACAACAAATGTTACTAGAATTAATCAAACAGTCCTAGCTGCATTAGCAGAAAAATATTCAACAGACAAATGGCTTAGAATCTACACAGATGGCTCACTAATGACTAATGGAAGAGCTGGTGCTATTCAACAACAACACTAACTTTCAACACTATTTTCTCACTATACTGCATTTGATGAAAACAAGACAAAACTTCCATAGAGGAATCAAAGTCATCTATACTGCACTACAACAAATGATTTACAGATCACAAGCATTTCACAAGACAGTAATCTGCTCAGATTCTGCATCAGCACTATAGGCAATAGTATCCAATGTTCTTCCTCTCCTGAACAATCAACGAAATATAGCAAATAATCCACTTTCAATGGGAACTTCTCATATGTTGACCTAACCAGAAATTAAATAGCAGATTCCCTAGCCAAAAAAGGAACAAATATACAACCCTCCAAAATAGTGTTAACTTACATTCAAAAAAGAATTTAATTAAAAAAAAAAAAGACTAAAGAACAATTCCTCAAAGACTGTTTAGAAACAAATACCCAAAAATGGAAAATCATACAAGATTCCTAGCCTAACAATAAAAACAAACAAAAACAAAAAAAATGCATTAACAATATTTCCACTAAATACCGGTCATAAATGCCTTGCAGCCTCTGGCACAAGATAAAAATCTACCAAAGTAAACACTGTTGTAATATGCAATTAACCAGACACACTTATGAACAAGGAGCATGTATTGAAATGCAAAAAACATTAATAATAATAATAATAATAATAATAATAATAATAATAATAATAATAATAATAATAATAATAATAATAATAATATCACTGTATTGGGATGCCAGAAAGCAATATGTGAAAATACTTGGATGTCAGCTATTAGAAATCAACCTACCAACTTCCTTGGATCTCCAAGATGATTAAAAGGATAAAATGACAAAATTTTAAACCTAAAACTGCAATTATTCAGAAAATTTTGTCAAAAGATTTTAACTCTGATTGATTGCAAATGATTTTACAAAGAGTTTGTCCTTACAGGCTGGTTCCTTAATTAATTAAAAGTGAATCAAAACAACTCCAAATATTAACACAAGTCAAATAATAAAAATTTTAGTAGGTATAATATGGTAAGTTATTTATGAGGAAATCATTCAAATTTCATTAACATTTTTTCTGCTTACTTGGACATGTTTCCAAAGCTGTTGCCTTCATTATTATCATTATTACTGTCAGCATCCTAGCATGGTATATGTGCTCTGTGATTTTACGAACTTAGTGATGAGGTTACTATTGTTTGGGAGATTAAAATTAGCAAATTTTTCTTCACTTACTTGTTTATAATATGTAGTACTAGTTTCATGAGTTCTTTGTTCACATTAGTCCCCTATTCCTGATTTTTTCATGTATTTATATTTTACTTCTCATGTGTGCCTTAAACCCTATGGTATGTTTCTTTTTGTTTTGCCTATGTATTTCATATTGCAGTCTTTGCAAACGATTTCCTAAATGCCTGATTGTTCTCCTGGTAGAATTTTGTATTATGTGTTGCTTTTCAGGAGTTTTTTTTTTTTTAATGCATTTGTTTACTGGAGCCTAAATGATGCTTGCCTCTTTAAAAATCTTCTGGAATTTTTGGTGTGCTCATGAATGGAATGTGAATTTCTTTTATATATATATATATATATATATATATATATATATTAATGAAACATAAAAATAAAGAAACACTATTAACAATGTAACAAATTAACACTAAAATAAAAGTAGATAAAGATAAAACACAGAGAAAGAGTCACACTAGAAACTGCTATATTTCGAACTACTGCGAGTTCTTCAATGGCACTAGCTTCTTGCCATTGAAGAACTCGCAGTAGTTCGAAATATAGCAGTTTCTAGTGTGACTCTTTCTCTGTGTTTTATCTTTATCTACTTTTATTTTAGTGTTAATTTATATATATATATATATATATATATATATGATCTCCTTTGTAGCCTTTTAATGTGGTGATGTCTTTTGTTTGTTTTTGCTTTTTGGATTTTTGTTTTTTCTTGTTAACCAGATCTATTGTGTAGCCATTTTTGGTGCTATATCTATAATTTTATAGTACTCCAATTTGTATGCTGACTTGCTGATTAGTAGTTTGTTAATCTGAATGTGAGACTGTTGATAATGTCAAGTTCATGTTGTTTTGGATTTTGGCTGTTGTTTTTTATAAAATTATCTCTATGGGTACCTTTTCTGAACATGCCAAATTCCAGCATATTGCCATTTTTTATAATTTTTATACCAGAAAGGGAAGAACCTTATTGTTTTCTATTTCCATTGTGAATTTAACAACGCTGTCTTCTAAGATGAGTAGTTTTATTGCATCCTCTTTCCATTTTTCATTTAATATTGCAAAGACATCATCAACATAACTATACTAACATTTGTATTGATATATGGAAATGCCTCAACTAATTTTATTTCTAAGAAATTCATGTACATATCTGCCAAGAATGGTGAGAGTGGGTTTCCCATTGCTAGACCCTTCTTTTGTGTATAAATATTGCCTCTGAATGTGAAGTAGGTTTGATTAATTCAAATTTTGGCGAGGTTCAAATATTGTTCTATTACTTCTCCAGGTATGTTTATTGAGGCTAGCCATTTCCTTACGATATTAGATTTTCTTCAGAGATGCTAGGAAACAGAGAGGCCACATCATAAGAAACTAGCCAGTCCCTGTTTTCCAGTTTCACATGTCTGATTCTATCTATTAATTCTGATGATTTGTTTATGCTTTGGCTTTTGTATTTTGGTAAAGCATTACAATTTTTAAAAAGTAATTGGCTAAATTGTACATGGGTGAATTTATTATGTTTACTAATGTTCTCATTTTATTACCAGGTTTATGTTTTTTGGGTAAGCCATCAATTCTAGGTGTTGTAGGTTTATCTGGTATGATCTTTTTTTCTTCCTCACTTAGGATGGTTATTTTTGTTAATAATTTTCTTATTGCACTAATATATTTTTATATAGGATCAGTTTTCATTCTTTCATAATCTTAGCTAGCTAATATATTGTACATGTTGTGGAACCATCTGATGATGAAGACAACAGCCTTTGACATGTGCAAGTAAGTGGAAAAAAATAATTAGTGAAATTTGAGTGATTTCCATATAAATAACTTACTATATTATACTTTATTTTACTGTGAAAATTCCCATTATTCAAAACTAATTAGTAGGTGTAATATTTTACATTAGAATTAGGAGGGGGAGAAATTCTGTTCACTTAACAAACAAAGAAATTAGAAAGAAATTCCAGCAATTTATTTTGGATTTAGCTAGACTTCCTTTTAAAAATATTATTAGCTCATATACATTATACCAATAAAATAAATTTAAATATTTAAATAAGCACATTTCCTTTTTAACTCATTTATGATTAATTTTTTTGTTCAAAGCTAGAGGTTTTGGTTTTGATTAATAAAATATGGAGGAAGATGAATTACATGGCTGCAAGAAGCTGCTGAAAAAAAAAAAATAGTTGATATCCTACTTTGGGTACATAGCTATATTGCAGGTGAAGAAATGAGAGCAAGAGTCTTATAAACTGGAATTTTCCATGGCAATAAATAAAGAGAGAGAGAGAGAGAGAGAGAGAGTGCGTGTGTGCGTGCGTGCGCGTGTGTGTGTAACAGATGGTTTAAGAACAAAACATCTTAAAAATGTTAAATTATTCATAAATAATATTTTATTTTAGCACAATAACACTATATAAAGTTGAAAATAGCTGAAATAGATAATCACAAAGTGTTTCATTAGAAATTTAGAACTATGTGCAGTGAAAGTCTTTCTTTGAACCTTTATTAGCAGAATACAAACAAGATAAACCAGCAATTTATTTGAAATGCACCTAGAGACTGATGCAAACAAAAACAATACACAAGATTTAGGAAACTTTGTAAAGCAAAGGTGACTCAAATAGTAGTGAAATAGGGTAAAAATATTTTGAATGCTCTGGAGTTACACTAAAAAATGGGAATTAAATGATAAAGGTAAACAGAACTCTGAAGTTATACAAGATGAAATCACAAGTTAACAAATATAATGATGAAAATATTATAAATTTAATTTTATATGACCTACCATCTTCACTTCTGACAAGAAAAGAACCTTCATCTACTCCTTCTGGCAATTTTTTGTGCTTTAAAATAATTTTCCGACGCAGGTGATATGGTGAGGGAAGTTGAGATTCATTTTTCTCTAAAGGATGCACAATTAGCATATCACCAAATCTTTGCTGCATTGTTTCAGCCATCTTCCTTTGCTGTGGTAAAGAGCAATTGTCTTCAATAGACAATATAACTGGATATCTGCAAAAGAAATAAAATAAAAATGAATTATGAAAGAAGCACACTTTCTTTCCAAAATAAATACTGTATTTGTGAAACTTACTCTGATGTAACAAAAGCATGTTCTTTGATTGTGTCTATGACATCCAGAAATTTAATTTTTGTTGTTAGTGTATGCCCATGGTAGATAAATGGCATTCCATCTGGTCCATCCCAACAATCTAATTCAATACAGCGACAGCCCTGTCTTAAGCAACGTACATATGCTTCCACAGAGGATTCACTAGAAAACTGGTCACCAGTAAGATAGCTGAAATTAAGGAAAACCAATTACTAAGCAATTTCTGCTTTTCATGCAACAGGTTGAAACAATATATTTTAACGCTAAGTGACAATACATTTGTAAACTTGTGTTCACCTGAAATGTGTAATATCAAGCATTATATGTTCAACATAGTAGCACAACAAACCAGAAGCTCGAGTGATTTCCTCATAAATAATTTGTTATATTACAGAAACTCTTAATTTTTAACCATGAACAAATGTATCAATTATCTAGATTTTTAGGGTGATGATTCTGTGATTATGATGAATGAAACCTGTGCTAAACGAGCCACAAACCCTAAGCACTAAAACCACCTGAGGTTCATCCTGCTGGCTGAGGCAAAATCCCCGAGAAATATTGTAACTAAGCACATATTGCCCAACATAATTTGAACCTGTACCTTTGTTTTCCCATCTGGCTTTGTACCAATGTCCAAATCAACTACAGCATGAGGTGGTTATTAGGGTCTCATGATGAAGCAATATGCACTGTCACATGAGAATGGTAGAAGGAAGTTATTTTTGATTCCAGATTCCTGCAATGCACTTTAGGTTTATGATGCACACCCTCCTGCTTTTATGCCATCACACAGGCAGGCCTTGAATTGATGTCCCATTTCCCTTACCTACTAATTGTTTACATATTAGTTATCCTGTGACAGTTTAGTAACAGATAATGAAAATAAAAACGCCATAAAATATATTGTGATGAGACCTCTCTTTCTCCTTCTTACTGAAATTTTCCAGTTCGTTTGTAATCTTGCTGTCTAGTACAATTTTACTAAGTCAGCTATTGGTTGGAATCAAGTTTCCTATAGATAAGAAAGTGGTCAGCATTCATTACTGTTGGTGGCTGCTGGCACAATGAGCATTGCTCAGATGTAATAATTCCTATTTTACTATGATGTGCTGCAAGACAGTCATGGCCTGTGTTTAATTGAAAAGTTGCCTGTGATGAAATGTATTTTACCATAAATTTGAAGAGGAGGTAGCTTTTCATTCATAACATAATTCTAATTTTAACCCAAGCAATAACAATCAGATGATTCTCATCAGTTTTCACCAGATGGAAGCAAAATGATGTCACCAACAAAGAAATGCATTCATAATATTTGTCAATTAATACTTTCATAATGAAACAAATTCCATTATTCATTATCAAAATACAAGATCTTATCAACTGAATCAATCACATTAAGTAAATACATTTCTCTTATATAATTAATTACTTTGATAGAGAGAATAGTTTTTCAGCAATAATAAATCAAAACTAATTTCACTAATCTGTTATGGACTATTACAAATTATTTCCTAATGCAAAAATTGAATCAAGCCTGTCCAAAACTTGATTGAAATAGGAAGATATGATTCAATTAGATGTCAGAAGTACTGCAGATATTCCAAATGATCCTATGATGCTCCATTTGGCAGCTCTTGTGTGCCTTTGAGTGGACTGCCAAAACTGAATCATCTTTGCTCAAAAGTTCCCTATAATATAATTGAAATGATTATATCATTGAGTTGAACTAAACACACTTATTGTTCCACTTACTTGTTTATAAATGTTTTGGATAATGTCCGTAGTTGGCTAGTTGGCCAATTGAATATCAGCGCATCAGGATATACAGAAAAGAATTTCTGGGTATTGCAGCAGTATTGTACCAGAAGAATTACAAGCATTTCATCTTCCAGATGAAATGCTTTACCTCATCTAGGTAAAATAACTTATCTTAGAATGGTTCCATTGAAATCATCCAAATCTCAAATAGTTCTCTAGGTCCAACTCCACTGATCCAACCCACCATTGCACAAGTGATGTGCTCAGATTGCCATACCACCTGCTAGTGTATTGTATTCATCCTTGATCCATTAGATCTCCATTAGATCTGGGAATGAGGGTCAGTATAGAAAAATCCTCATGTGAAGCTGGAAGTTCTTCCAGGGCAAATCTCATTCACAGTTATCTGTGATGAGAGGATAGATATTCTTTTACAATAGCTTGGCAAAACAATAATCTAGCTGACTTTAGCTTTTGAAAAGCTGTTACTTCACTAATCAACTCTATGTGTGCAACAGCATTCCTGTGATTTAAAAGGACTGGCATCCACTTCTACCAAAAGAGTACCATCCTCCTCTGGAATGTTTTTTTTTTTTTTGGTTGCCGATTTCTTTTTCTATGGTCATGGAGAACTTCTTTCCCTTCTTCCTGACATGCTGTAATCCATTTTTACACAGAATGGAGCTCTAGAAATATGGATCCATATTTACCCTTTAAAGCCCCACAGTTATGTAACAATGCACTTCAGATTTATTTGAATACATCTACACTACACTTATAAAACTGCAAAAGTAATACCATGCCACTGCATAAGCAGCTAGATACTACACAATGCCTGGAGGTCAACACAAGCATGTCCACACACACAAATACTGTGGTGATAGCATAAAAGAAAGGAAACTGTTCTCGGTTCATAAAAACTTTTACATTATTAAAAAAAAAACTATATTCATCCTATGAAAGATATGGTGTGCTCAGCCTCCAAAATATTTTAGGAACTTTTGACCTTATAAAAGGATATTATATCCATGCTATGGAATACTAAATTAAAATCATTTACAGGAGCCTTTATGAGCAATCTCAAGAAGAAAATTTATTACATAACATTAGGAGAATTGATATCATTGTATGATTAGCTTCACTGTGCAAGTTCCAATTTGCATTTTAATTAGGAGAATTATTAAATATTGGCAAATCTATTTAAAACATTAATTTAAAGAATTTTATGAGCAAGAAATTCTGTACACATATTTTCTAAAGTTAGTAAAGAATCTTTAATAGCACTTAAAATACTCTACAGTTTCTACATTGTGATACAATAATACAAATATTACATACGTATTATGTGAAGAAGCAATCCAATAATGTGACAAAGGCCTTGTCATATCCTGATAAACCACATCATAATGACGATCCCAAATTTCATTCTGTTTTGAGAACAGAAAACCCATGAACTGTAAACAAAAAGGAAAATCAAAAAAAGATAACTAGAAGAGTCCAATACATTCTTAAAGAGTGCGCAAATAGGCATTCATGCTTTCCAAGTCAATGAAGCTGCTAGAAAAGCAGAATTTTTTTATTCTACAGGTTAACTAAACAAATGCTTACAACATTGCTTGGAGAAAGATGTTCAAACAGTGGCTTCCCTAATTGAGAAGCAAGCTTGCTAAAACAGCATTTCTACAATATAGGAAAAATAAGTAAGTAGAAGCAATAAGAGTGTGTAGTTTGACTCAAGTATACAACTAATTATATTGACAGACTTGTTTATAAACAAAGATAAAAAATATTTAAATTCTACTTAAGAAGCTAAAGACAATAGAATAGCAATATATTTCTATTGAATTTATTAAATATGTCCATTATAACTCCACTTACACAATATTAGGATATGTTTTGGGAGCAATAGCTCCCATTATCAGCTGTTGGTCAGTCAACATGTCCTAATATTGTCTAAATAAGTGGAGTTAGTGTCGATATATTTAATAAATTCTAATAGAATATAATGATAAAACTAAACACTCTTGCAGTTTTACTTACTTCATATTTCATTAGAATATGTTAACTTGAATGTTATACCTCAAAATTCATGTTTTTCTTTTACAAGGATACACATATTCATTTCACTGAATTTTGCAAAATAATATAGAGCACAATTTGAGAGCAATTTTAGCAATGGAAAATTTTTGCCCAAATTTTAATTTCAGACTAAAAATAACTTGATACATAGTGGGTAATTTTTATACACTTCACTTACATGTCCTGATTTTAAAAACATGTAAGTGAAGTGTATAAAAATTACCCACTATGTATCAATCAATATACAAGACCTTCACTGTAAATAGCTTCAATAATTTAACAAATACGTTAAAAATAACTTGTTAGATTTTACTCTACTATTAATTTTGAAGCTGTCATCACATTTTTGTATGCAATAAAAATGTGCTGAAATTAGATCCTATACCTTTGAACAGATGTGCAAACAGCCAACCATTAAAATATTATTTTTAATGAGGTTGACAATTTTTAACACATCTTACATTATTGCATTTATATTACAGGAATTTTTCCATTCACAAACATTACTTCATTATTTATATGAGTACAAATAATAAGTTAATTTCTTCAGTCTGAATTTTAATTCAATATTAGACTGAATAAATAAAGTATTCTACTCCAATCATATTTCTTTTATAATTGTTCATCAACTATTAAGAACATAACTTTGCTACCTCATATCTAATTACTGTTAGAAGAATATGTTATAATGAGCACCAAAGGTAGCAATATTTTACATACATCAGTAGTTGTGCGAAGCTTATAACAACAGTCCAATCATTCAATTAATTGTGAATCTACAACTCTTTCAATAAGTTCCTGAAATTGATTTATGTTAATTTAATTTGAAAGCATAATTATTTTTAGCTTGTATTCAATTTTTATCCATAAATAATTTCTATAATTCTTAACATTAATGCCAAAACAAATATTTTACCCATCATGTATGATTCTTTAAACATTTTTAAGTACATAAAGCCTAAGATGAAATAAACAAAGTTGATCCAATAATCACATCACCACCTGCACCAACATCAGCTGTGTGACCCTCTCAATATGGCTGCCAATTTTTCAGAATGAAAACAAGAAATCAAAGGATTGGGACTCTCACAGCATGTAGAATCAACACAGTGAAAGATTCTCTATATTGCAATTATTAAGTAAACAATCCAGACTGACAATAGCAAAAATAAAATTATTATTCAAATTCATATTCTAAGTCTGGTTTTTCCATAGCCCCATGTGGGCCATCGGTTTACCATGATGACTGCTGCATCTTCTACCTCCATCACATGATATCATTGGTAGAGTGCAGTATTGCAGGGGATATGTGATCAGCACACCTCATCCCGCTGGCCACTATATTGCAACTTCCCAATTGTCCTCACGAGGCTGGGTGGACTCTGTTCCAGACCTTCCTAACTTAGGAACATTCCTAAGCAGGTACCGAGAATCGAAACAGGGCCTCCCGACTAGCAGTCAGCAATGTTAACCACTAGACCAAGTTAGTAATGGAATTTTTCTGAGGAATGTGATCTAGAGCATCCATCATTAAAATATAGAGAGCAAGAGAACTGTTTTCATATTGATGAGTCATGAGGTTATGTATATGTAATGTAATAATAAAGCTTGTATTGTATTGTGAGAGAATTGCATATACTCCAAAATCAATCATGAAGCATGCAACTTTATAACCTTTTACTAACCTCCATTGTAGTAAAGTATGGCTCTTGTACATTACGTTGTGAATCTTGAAGATAATCTCTCATAAAGCTGGAAACTTCTCTTTCATCATTTCCCAGAGGATCCCTTTGTTCATCAATTAAAAAGGATTGAAATTCCTGCAATGTTACTATTTCTCCATTTTTGGAATATGCTGATAGTATGTCAACACAGTCATGAAGAATCTGAAATAAAAATCAATATATTAAATTAACAATATCTTTCTGTAATTCTTTCAATAAAGAGCATGAGCAGTTTCATTGTTTTGTTCTTTTTAAACAAATCTAATCACTAGATATCAGATTTACATTGGCAGGCCCAGGTTTGACCTCTGATTGGGATATATGAATGGGTAAGGATTTTACTGGAGTTTTGTCTTACCCTGAAATGGAGAATACAATGTAACTTTATACATTAATATTCTGGACTTATTTGCATCATCATTTCATCCATTCCATTTATTGTCTAAGATCTTGGCAGTTGACCAGATGTTAAATGTTTACAAAAAATAAATAAATAAAAGATTTAGGTGCAAATGCATAATTAGCTTCCTTTTGTCTATGTAATGTAAGAAGGTTGCAGAGTATGCCTAATTCTTCATTTTTTAATCATTCATTTTTATAATACATATAATTTACAATATTATTATGTACTATACGTTTTTGGGATATATTTTGCATATATCAAACATTTTTTAGATTATTAGATTACTTGTATTTTTAATTAATTACATTTTATGCAATTTTCCTTATTAGCATGAAAAACTTTGATGCAATTTATTACAAGGCAATATCAATACCAGTTGAATGCCAGAGGGGAATCACACTGATATTTTATGTCATGTGATAGCAATGCCTTTATCGATTGTTGCTATGATAGAAAAGTTCATTAAATCATGATATTACACAAGGGATAAGTCATAAAGGAAGGCAACTATTTTTCTTCTTTGAACAAGGGACAACATGAAAAATCTGTCATATGAAAATTACTTCCAAATGAAGTCATTAGATGGTGTATGTGAGTAGCGCATGTCTCAGCATGCCCTAAAGTTCAGCTGGTGAGTGACAGTGGTCAGGAATGAGGACTGAACAATGTGCATATGTGAAAATAGCATTTCTCCACTGCAGGAATGCACGAGAATGCCACATAAAAATACATGAATCACTGGATGCTCCAGTCCTACCATATCAAATGGTGGCGAGATGGACAGGGGCCTTTAAATAGGGCAGAATGTCAACTGCTTATCCTCCACATAGTGTCTGCAGACAAGATGTATATGCGATAGTGGTTACACAGTGCTTATGGGATGATACATGCTGGACACTCGTGGAATGAGTTATTACTATTATTTGTTTGCAACAAAAAAAATAGTTTCCATGACTTATGATTAATTCCTCATATTAAGTTGTAAGGCAACGAGATCAGGAAGCAGCTCTATGATATTACCTCACTCTGCTCTACCTGCTTGCATTTGAGAAGTGCATGAGAGTAGACATAAATTATTAGGAGGGGAGAGGGGATATTAGGTTTGCTGTGAGCATCGATTTGGAGTGCAACAACAGTGCTTTAGAGTCAATGATAGAATTTAATTTTATGCACCTTTTCTATTAATTATTTGAAATTCAAAAGTTGTTTTCACATTAAAAATTATTCAATTATTGTCTTATATTAAAAGTCAATTAATATTAATGAAATTAATATCTTAGATAAAAAAATTCATATTTTTCTATAAAACTGTTTCTTCAATTGCATGAAATAAAAGTATGAGAAAATGGTGAAAAAAATTACACATATTCATCTTTAAATGAGATGTTAACAATGATTACATGGACAATTTTCTGAATTTTCTGTGTCTCTTTTCCTTAACAAATTTATTAATGTTAGGATGTAATGACTGGGCAATATTTAATCTGCATATAATGTGTTTTGACTGTATTTCTTGGTTTTTTCTTAACTAGTTTCATGATTGAAAATAATTATGCACATGTCAAATCAAACATATCATAGCAGCAAGTGCATACAATCCCTGGAAGCTGGTTTGTAAGAAATATGTGTAAAAGTCACCCAAGATCTCATTATTTGTATGTTTATATTTATCAACAGACATTAAATATTTTAATTTAACAATACCATTACCTGCTAGAAATGTCCTTGACATTAACTGAGTAGGGAATAGCAAAGAGTTGAATCATAGGTAAAAATCTCTTCAGATTCTAAAGCCTTCACTAGAACTTGTGAAGGTTTTATAGAACATGATTCTCTTAATGGTGAATGCAGTTAACTGCAATGAAATCATATTACACCAGGAACAAGTTCTATATGAGAAGAAGTAAAAACATTATCCACACTTTCGCCATAACACATTTTTAGGTTTGTCACATTGCTTGCTGCAAATGCATGCTTAGAGTTGGTACTACTGTGGTCATGTGATGAAAGTTTGATTTTGATCACATATTTTTCTTTGCTGCTGTGACATTATGAACATAGCCACTGTGGTATAGTGTGCACCAAGGAGAAACAAAGAGCAATGATCCAATATCTCTGGTCAAAAGGTATTTCAGGGGCTGAAATTCTTCAGAAGCTTTCAACACAATACAATGGCAGTGCTCTACAGCGTAGAAGTATGTATGAGCGAATCAGAAAGTTTAGCAAGCTTGGCACTGCGAACTGGCAAGTTGCCATTGATGAGGTAATATGTTCTCTGCAGATTATTCATGGATCTGCCTTCAAATCATAAACTATGATTCAGCTTCTATGAAGTCTATGCAAGTGGGTGCCAAGAAAACTTACCGGAGAGCACAACTACAAATGTGTTAAGCTCTACCAATGTTTACTCAACCGTTACAACAATGAAAGCACAGTATTTTTAAGCAGAAGTCACATGGAATGAAATGTGGGTCCACCACTATAAACCAGAATCTTAATACCAGTGTATGGAGTGGAAACATTCAGGATTGCCAATGAAGAAAAATGTCCACAGTCTACCTTCTGCAGAAAAGGTTAAATTAACCATTTAATGAGACTCAAAAGGGCCTATACTGAAATATTAACTGGAAAAGTGATGTACAATCAACAGTGCAAGATACAATGAGTTGCTGCCCAGCTATCTGATGTCAGCAATTCACAACAAAAGTCAAGGCCTATTGTTGAAGAAAGGATTGCACAACAATGTAATACCATATGGCTGACCAGATCATTGAAACCATTAATCATTTGGGTTTCAAGATGCAGAAATACCTTGCACATATCCCAGACCTCACCCCTTCTGATTATCATCTCTTTGGATACTTTATGAGGTCATCGATTTTCATCAGATGAAGAAGTGAGAGTAGCAGTGTATAAATGCTTGCAAAACCAAGCAAAAACCTTCTTCTTTAATGGAATATGCAAGCTTGTGCAAGTGCATTGAAAAGGAAGGAGATTATGTAGAAAAATTATCCTACCTTTGTGTAAATAAATTAGAAAAAAAAAGAGCGCAGATAATTTTTACTTTCCCTTGTCTGTTCTATCATATGGCCTCTAAGTACAACACTGACTCTCACCACTGGTAGAATTCCTTTGTTGCCACAGAAACAAGCTTAATCCCAATCAAACCAGCTTTTTCCACTCTTTCAACATCTAATGTCCAATACCATAGTGGTGACCTCAAGGAAAAGAAATTTAATAATTCTTCTATAATATTCAAATTTTCATCCACCTGCCTAATGAATTGCTTCTTTTAAATGTTGCAATCTCATTGAATACTAAGGAATAATTTAGTAAATTACATGCTGCATAACTCACTTCCTCCTGAATATCTACACCTATTTCCTGAATAGGCATAAATCTTTCAAATTCATCCACCAAGTATAGTTATGCTCCTTCTGCAACTATCCCCATAATTTCTTTAGCAAAATATTCTATTATTATTGTTATTGTTATAGAGTTATTATGATTATTATTGACGGTAATGGTGATTATGATAGAAGGAGGAGGAGGAGGAGGAGGAGGAGGAGGAGGAGGAGGAAAAGGAAGAGGAAGAGGAAGAGGAAGAGGAAGAGGAAGAGGAAGAAGAAGAAGAAGAAGAAGAAGAAGAAGAAGAAGAAGAAGAAGAAGAAGAAGAAGAAGAAGAAGAAGAATGTTGTAATTGTGGACATTCAGTAAGTGTGCTGTCTGTCAAAGCAAAAGAATGCATTATAGTTTTAAAATATATACAAAGTACATATTTTTATACTTCTAAGCAAATTTAAAGTGTATTTTAGCATAAATATATGCTATTTTTAGAGTAAATACTTTAAATATTTAATTATCACTAATATATCTGGGCATTTGCTGAAAAACTTACAGTTTCATCACACACAAGCTTGTGGTAGAGAATTACAAAATCATCAAACCCCAATTCCATTCTTTTCCTTGTATCTACTTCCTGAAACAATTCTCTAAGCTTGCTGGTGGAAATTTTGCAGTTTATACGAGGAAGAAATGCTTTCAAGTCTTTAAGTGTTATCCTATAATAGAAAAAAGTTTATTTCAGTCAAAATAATTTAATTTTTATGGATAATTATTTGCAGAAAGACAGCTGATTTCACATTAAAATATAAGAAAATAATAAATGGATTACAAGATGTATAATAAACTTAAGGCAGTTCCATGCTGACTCTTGCAAGACCTTGAACAGAGAGAATGAATCCATAATTAAGTTTATTATAAGACTGAGTAAACTACACACTCTTATATAATTAACTGAGGATGCAAAAGATGGTCTATGAAACATGTTGTACACATAAACAAGTGGAGCCAATAAGAGTGCATAGTTTGACTCAATCATACTTAGTTATAATTATAATAATCTTAATTATATGATTAGTTTCTCTGTACAAGTTCCAATTAACATTTCAAGAATGAATTCAGCTTCTACAACAGTGGTTCTCAAAATGTTTCAACTAACATTGTAAAACAAAGAATATCCTTGTATACTTATTTAATGCACAAACCTATAAATAAATTAAGCACAAGAGTCCTTGTCTATCTGTTAAATGATCACCATATTTTACATCTTACAAAATGGGTTTCTATAATTTTTAAAATATGCTTTCATCATTCATAGTACAACTTTTTAATGTACATGTGTGTCAAGGTTCATCATTTAAGAACTAAATCTAAGCTCACTTTGCATTAACTTTCTTAAGTAAAGGAAAATATCTGCATTAGAGAATTAAAGACATACAATGAGAAAGCAGTAAGCCATGCACAACGGTAGGATGAAAATAACATTTCATTTAAACCTGAAGTATGGTGAGGCAGATTTCAGTTTGTAAGTACAAGAAATATCTTACTTTGTTCATTAAATGTTTCTATGCTGATGCCATGGATCAGGCAAATGCCTCTTCTGATTTCTTAAATGTAGGACCTTTTAAGACAGGATATTTATAAACTAAATTAAGCTTCTGCTACAAATAAATATACAATTTTATTGAGTCAACATAAAAAATAATAAAGCAACAAAATAGAGTAATAATAATGGTTTGCTAACATATGTTTGCAAGCTTATTTGCAAAAATGTTTCTTCAAGTATATTTTGCTGCAAACTATGCAAACTAGATTGCTTCATTGAAATTTGACTATTACATTCCAGGAACGAATAAACTTATGTTTTCAATAATTTTCTGTCTATAATGAAGATTACATCATTTTGAAGTTTTTTTTATTTTCTATAGTAGGGAAAAAAAATTAAGTGTCATGACTTATATCTGGCTAGAGGGCAATATTGAATAAATGTAACTGCAAAGCAAAATATACACTGCTCAAAAAAATTAAATGAACACATGTTTAAATCAAAGCCTCAAAATAAATATTAATACAATGTAATTTTGGCAGTAATATGTTATTTTTAAGTAGTGTTTAAAACTAGAATATAGATATTCTAGAATTTGTTAGCTGTTCTCTGAATAAATTATGGAAGTTTCAAGAACTGTTGAAACCAAAGTGAGTGTTCTATGACTTATTTTTTTGAAAACCAGTTTTTTTGCTTGCTAAAGTTAGCTTGGAAGATTTATTCTAAGTATTGAAAATTTTCCAGGAATTAATTGCTCCTTGTCATCCTAACCTAGCACAGGCCATTATCATATCAGTTAGAAGGGATAAAAGAAAAACGGTTTATTGTGATTTGGAATACTCACATATTACATATAGCATAGAAATCTGGGAAAGATCAAGTAACTCAAATTTGAATACAGTACTTATATTATAAAAAATAAGTCTTAGAAGCATTTATAATTTAACTAATTACCCATCTGTAAAAAAAATATTTAGAAAACAGCTGATACTAAGTCATGTTGTTATATAACTACAAAATTATTTTACTAACAAAATCAAAAGGAGAATACAATTCATTAAATAATAATCTTATGAATATAACACGATAGGAATAAATAATTATCATAGGGCGTATGAGGCGAAAACATCAAGCAATAAAGATCCATACACTATAGATATTATCATGCACAATAAACTTCCCAATTTCATTAAATCTGACCTTGGTATACTTTTAAAGAATTGTTGAAAAAGTACCTCATTGATAAATGGTCTGAACAGAATAGATGAATTATAATTATAACACTACCATTCACTTTAAACTTAGTTTCATGTTGGAACTAATACAGTGAAGCAATTAACATATTCTTAATTAATCGATTTAATATTCTTATGCTCCACTTACAATTGAATTATACACAGCATGCTTCACAGGTTTTTGTCCAGTAAGTCAACTCACAGCTGATGATGCAAGCAAATGCCTGTGAAATATGTTCTGTATAATTCAATTGTAAGTGGAGCATAAGAGTATTAAATCGACTCACTAGCTAATTAAGAATATAACACTACCATTATTAACTAAAAATGTTAATTGGAACATTCACAGTGAAGCCAATCATATAATTGAAATCATTTTATGATATAGTCGAACTACACACTCTTATGCTTCACTTACTTGTCACTATTGTAGACCGGTTTCGAGAACAGTTGTTCTCATCATCAGTTCAAATCTCCGACTGCTGGATAATTCGTTGTGTTGTGGGTATTCTGCTCTGGAGGAGGTGTGATGAACTTAAAGTTTATATTTTCCTCGCCGGAAGTGTCAAAGTTCATTAAACTGTCTCTGTATTTGTAAATGTATATTTTCTCCCATGTTGCCAATTCTGTAGGTCCTTGCACTGATTTTAATAATTTTGCTTCATTCACTATATCGTGGTTTTCTGTCCAAAAATGAAATGCCACTGCTGATTTCTCAATTTGCTTGTATTTTATGTTCCTGAAATGTTCTTTTAACCTTGTGCCTATGTTTCTCTTTGTTTTTCTTATGTATATTTTTCCACATTCTTCACAACTTATTTTGTAAATGCCTGGTTTTTTCTCCTGTGGAATACTGTCATTAACATTGTCTGTGAGAAGATGTTTAACATTAAACTTGTTAATCGGTGCCAACCTGATATTAAAATCTTTAAGAATTTTCTGAAATTTTTTTGTAGCCCATGGATGATATGTAAATTTTTTAAAAATTTGTTTATCTTTCTTTGCTGAAAGTGTTGTGGTTTCTTTTATAAGCTTTTGCCTCTTGAATTTCTGTACCTTTTTGTATACTAGTTCTTTCTTAAAACCATTTTTAATTGCTGTTTTTTCTATATGTTTGTATTCTTTAAAGAATTCTTTAAAGAAGAATGTGGAAAAATATACATAGGAAAAACAAAGAGAAACATAGGCACAAGGTTAAAAGAACATTTCAGGAACATAAAATACAAGCAAATTGAGAAATCAGCAGTGGCATTTCATTTTTGGACAGAAAACCACGATATAGTGAATGAAGCAAAATTATTAAAATCAGTGCAAGGACCTACAGAATTGGCAACATGGGAGAAAATATACATTTACAAATACAGAGACAGTTTAATGAACTTTGACACTTCCGGCGAGGAAAATATAAACTTTAAGTTCATCACACCTCCTCCAGAGCAGAATACCCACAACACAACGAATTATCCAGCAGTCGGAGATTTGAACTGATGATGAGAACAACTGTTCTCGAAACCGGTCTACAATAGTGACAAGTAAGTGAAGCATAAGAGTGTGTAGTTCGACTATATCATAAAATGATTTCAACTACCATTATTGTTCATACATCTGATTATATTAATTGCTTGTTTATATCCATGCATAAATTAATTCCTTTTGTTTTATAGTATTTATATTTGGTATAGATTCATCTGCACTTCATAAAATGGATTGAAAATGTAATATCACTCTTATTGCATGATATCTTACTGTATTTTTCATGACTTTATCTGTTCTGATATATTGTTAGTATAACTTTGCACAACTCTGTATAGGTAGATATTGGCCATGCTTAATACTTGTATTTCACAAATCTACGAGCAATAAAGTTGTTGATATTATTGTATAATTTAGCTGAACTACAAACTCTTAATGCTTCACTTACTTGTCATAATATATAGAACCAGTTTCGAGAACATTTTGTTCTCATCATCAGTCAGGCTAAAATTCAACACTTGAGTTGATGATGGCTGATGATGAAAACAAAATGTTCTCAAAACCGGTTCTATATATTATGACAAGTAAGTGAAGTATTAAAGAGTGTGCAGTTAAACTAAATCATACAATAATATCAATTATATGATTGGCTTCACTGTGCAAGTTTCGATTTACATTTTAATTAATAAAGTTATTATTATTATTATTATTATTATTATTATTATTATTGTTGTTGTTGTTGTTGTTGTTGTTGTTGTTGTTGTTATATTGTCAAGAATTAGATTCAGGTATAGGTAGAATGATAGAAATGGATAGAATGAGTTCAGTGTGAGGAGATAGGTTAAAAAGAAATATTAAAAAGGTAGCAAATAGAATGTAAATAAGTATAGAGTAACAAAGAGCAGAGAAATGTGTATGATAAAGCTTGCTTAATAGGAGAAAAGTGAACATAAAGAATTTTGGTGGAAGCAAGCAGATGAAATAGAGGAATTTGAAGGCTTTTTTCTTTTTAATTGAGAGATGTGGTTACAAGTGTCTGTTGGAAATGAATAGGAAAAATTAAATAAAACGAGTTAAAAGATTATATGATGGCAATGGCAGAGCACAGTGGAATGATGTGATCATTAGTCAAAAGCGTACGCATGGGGAAGATAAATCAGTATAATACTCAGTCCAATTAGTGGAGTATACTATAAGAAATTACTGGGAGTAAACGTAATGTTAGAACAAGGTAAATGGCTTTGGCAGAATTAGAGTTATGTTGGATAGATACAAAAATAGAGAAAAGTGAAAAAAGTGAACAAATTAGAAATCTAAAATTGAATGGAGCTTATGATGTAGATGAGTTAAGATAGAATTCTGTAAAATTGATATGATGACAACAACACAAGAGAATTATCAGTTAGTTTGTTTAATGTACTTTCTGAAGGAGGGAAGGTTCCTGAAAAATGAAGGGTGGGAATGACCAAACTAGTGAACATAATTGATCTGGTCATAACTGATAAAAAGAAGAATTCCTCTGTTGCTATTTGGGATCAAACCATGGGTCACCTAGTCTGTGGTCAGTATACTTACCAATGAGCTACCCAAGCAATTAATCACCTTATCAAGTTCAGCTGGGTTCATAAGACTAAGAAGAGAGAAAATTAATGAAAAAATTTAGGTCTTTATTTCAGTGATTTCATTCCTCCTAAGGTTGTGGGGAACCATATTCTTTTTCTTCATTTTTGGCCACATACATTCAAGAAGTGGATGATTATGAAATAAACACATACCTATAATTAACCGAATAACTGAAATTTGCATAAACTAATCCTACTTTTCATTCAAGGGCAAATTCTAATAAACAATAATCAGGAATACTATGGGCAGCCCCTTAACTCCATTTCTTGCTAACCTCATTCTGAGCAGATTTGAAACACAATCAACTCAGCATTTCCATACATTTTTAAAATATGGTAGATATATTGACAATATATTTGCCATAGTTAACAAAAAACTCATTGAAGATGCCATAAAAATTCTGAATATACAAGCTAAAAGCACACTGTTTGCATACAAAATAGAAACAAATAACATAATACCATTCTTGAAAAAGTACACTGCAGACAATCACATCAAAACTGATGGTTTTAACCCCAAAATACATAAATATTCAGTGATCAACAGCTTAACATACAGGCCAGTTAACGTACAAATTAGCAAGGAAGAATACTTTAAAGAATATAAACAAATAGTAATAACAGCAATTAAAAATGGTTTTAAAAAAGAAGTAGTTCACAAAAAAGTACAGAAATTTAAAAGGAAGAAACTTATTAAAGAAACCACAACACTTTCAGCAGGAAAAGAGAAGATATTTTTTAAAAAATTCACATATCATTCAAAAAATTTCTAAATATTCTAAAATATTTTAATATCAAGTTGGTACAAATAAGCAGATTTAATGTTAAAAATCTCCTGAAAGACAATGTTAGTGACACTATTCACCTGATAATAAAAAAGCAGGTATTTACCAAATAAGTTGTGCAGAATGTGAACAAGTTTATATTGAAAAAACAAAGAGAAACATAGGCACACAGTTAAATGAGCATAAAATAAATGGAGAAGTTAGCAGTAGCATCTCATTTTTGGAGAGAAAAACCATGACATAGTGAATAAAGCAAAATTATTAAAATCAATACAAGATTCTACAGAATTAGTAACATGGGAGAAAACCTACATTTAAAAATATAGAGACAGATTAATGAACTTCAACACTTCTGGGGATGAAAACATAAACTTTAAGTTCATCACACCTCCACTAGAGCAGAATACACATCCCCATACCATAACGAATTATTCAGCAGTCGATGGCTAGCTGAAGATGCGAACATGGTTCACTACATACAAACAAGTGAATGGAGTCAATAAGAGTGTATTTCCACTCAATCATACAATGATCTTAAAACATATCTATAACTTACACAAGAACTGTCATACTTGCCCTTATTGGTCTGGAAAAATAACTTGATACTAATACTTCGTCCACAGGAATGATTAATTCAAATTTCTTACTATCCCTATTTAATGTGGCTACTTTAACCTTTAATGATTAATTAAAAACTTCTCTATATTAAGCAAAGAAATAAATACAGCTACTTAATAACCAGCAAACACCAGAACAAATAAAGCAGATTATCCCTAGTCAATGATTCATTGTTTTATGTTATACATAACTGAATTCATAATGAAAGTTTACAGTTTTAAGTGTCAAGAACATTTAACATATTTCTCAATATACGATTTACAATCAATATTGGTAAAGGTAACTCTAGTGGAGCATCTAATATCATAATATCCCACATGCCAAAACAATCTGTTATTATTATTAATTGATATCATTGTATGATTCAGTTGAACTATACACTCTTAAAGCTTTACTTACTTTTCATAAATGTATGGAACCTGTTTCGAGAACATTTAGTTCCCATCTTCAGCCACGCTAAAGTTCAACTGTTGGATCATTTGTTGACCTGTGGGAATGTGTATATTCTGCTCTGGTGGCGGTGTGATAAACTTGTAGTTTATGTTTTCATCCCCAGCAATGTTGAAGTTCATTATGCTGTCTTTGTATTTGTAGATGTAGATTTTCTCCCAGGTAGCTAATTCCGTAGGTCCTTGTACTGATTTTAATAATTTTGCTTTATTTATTATGTTGTGATTTTGTGTCCAAAAATGATATGCTACTGCTGATTTCTCTATTTGCTTGTACTTTGTGTTCCTGAAATGTTCCTTTAACCATGTGCCTATGTTTCTCTTTGTTTTTCCAATGTAGATTTTTTACATATTTAAGGTATGGTACAGATATGTAGACGATATATTTGCCATAGTTAACAAAAAACTCATTGATGATGCCTTAAAACTTCTAAATATACAAGACATAACCATATCATTTACGTACAAAATAGAAACAGATAACATGCTGCCATTCTTGGAAGAAAATCTTATATTTGGAATATACAGAAAGAATACACAAGCACATAATCACATCAAAGCAGACAGTTTTAACCCCACAGCGCACAAACATGCAATAATTAACAGTTTAACACACCGGCTAGTTAACCTACAAATTAGCAAAGAAGAATATTTTAAAGAATACAAACAAATAGAAGAAACAGCAGTTCAAAATGGTTTTAAAAAAGAAAGAACTAGTACATAAAAAGGTGCAGAAATTCAAGGGACAAAAACATATCAAAGAAATCACACTTTCAGCAACAAAAGATAAACTAATTTTTAAAAAATTTGCATATCATCCATGGGCCACAAAAAAATTTCAGAATATTCTTAAAGATTTTAATATCAGGTTGGCACCGATTAATAGATTTAATGTTAAAAATTTACTGATAGATAATGTTAATGACAGGATTCCACAAGAAGAAAAATCAGGTATTTACAAAATAAACTGTGCAGAATGTGAAAAAATCTACATTGGAAAAACAAAGAGAAGCATAGGCACACAGTTAAAGGAACATTTCAGGAACATAAAGTACAAGCAAACAAAGAAATCAACAGTAGCATATCACTTTTGGACACAAAATCACTACATAATAAATAAAGCAAAATTATTAAAATCAGTACAAGGACCTACGGAATTAGCTACCTGGGAGAAAATCTACATCTACAAATATAAAGACAGCATAATGAACTTCAACATTGCTGGGGATGAAAACATAAACTACAAGTTTATCACCCACCACCACCAGAGCAGAACATACATTCCCACAGCTCAACAAATGATCCGACAGTTGAACTTTAGCATGGCTGAAGATGGGAACTAAATGTTCTCGAAACCGGTTCCATACATTTATGAAAAGTAAGTGAAGCTTTAAGAGTGTATAGTTCAACTGAATCATACAATGATATCAATTAATATGATTAGCTTCACTTGCAACATAGCAAGTTGCAATTTACATTTAAGTAAATGTGTTATTAGTTTAAAGACTTGAGAACCCCTGTACTAAAGTCTAGTTTTTGCTCTTGAAATGAAACAAGAATAAACAAAAGGCTTTAACTGGCACTCTCCTTTTTACTGCAGAATCCTGCTTATGCAGTAAAACTTTTTAACTTACATTTCTCGACTGTTTTCCATATTATAAAATTCTCTCCTCAGCCATCTTTCCACCTGAAGGGGATAAGAAGAACTTACTGTGTCTGGAACTAGAAAGCGTAATCCTCTAACCCACAGTTCACATTCTTTATCAGAAAGAGCTGGAATAAAGCAATAGTTTTAATTAACACCCTATAAATATGAAAAAAAAAAAATATATATATATCAGGCCATCCAATTATCTGATGAGTAGCACAATATCAGGGGACTGCATTGGCATCATCGCTCAAGACCAGCCAGCCAGGCTACACTAGTCAGAGCAGTTAAGGAGATTTACCAAACTGCTATGATGGTCTTGAATCTCAGCTACTCATTGTCATTTGAACAGTGAAAGAAACAACATATGTTTAACCCTAAAGTCTGCTAAGATTACTAAATAACAAATATTAGGCTAATTATTCTATTTCACAATGAGTATTTATGAGTATTTATGTCCATTCTGAGTTCATGTCAGGAAATTATTTTCAGGTGATCAAATTCCATGTTGTAATGCATATAAATTAATTGTATTCACAAACTTTAAATGAACTAAAGAATGTGGTCAAGAGATTAATTTCATTTCTCAAAGAAAATTAAAAAGAATAATGAATAATTTCACAATCAGATGGTCACTCTAGTGTTTCTACCACTGACTCTTGTGTTGTATCAGTTGCCACTTTACTACTTCGTTTATTCACTGATGCAGTCCCTGTTGCCACATCAGATAATTGGATGATCTGATATATAGCTAATAAATAATAGTTACCAAAAGTGTAGAAATAAGTAAAACATTGAAACAGTCATGTTATTATAAATGCTAATGTTTTTAACAGCTAAGTGCTCTTCTTCAAAGGCAGAAGATGAGTGAAGTCAATATACAATAAACAGATATATATATATATATATATATATATATATATATATATATATATATATATATATGTGTGTGTGTGTATGTACTCAGAATCCGCTATAAGTACCTTTAAATTTAAATCTATATTTTCTCAAATCATATTACATAATATACAAGCACACAGAAAAACCATAATTAAACAATTCTGATTAGCTAAGTTGATTCCTAAATAAAAACATTTGATTATTGTTACATTTCACTGTGAGAATTCCCACCATTCAAAATTATATTTACTATAATAATCATGTTTACTGCATACTATGTAAAAGTTTCAATGATCTCCAAAATAATAAAAAATGTCACATTTTTTTAACAATGAAACTAAAATGCTAAAATTAAAGTGTCAATAAAAAAATATGTTCTGCAAAACCATATGAAAAAATATCTTGATGTAAACTAAATATTCTTTAAATAAAAAACTATTTTTTAAATGCTTTTACTAGTTGATTATGCAATTTACACTTATTAATCTTATATTCATATCACTCATAATTAGCTTGTTCTTTCCAACTTGTTTTACATTTTGAACTCTTTAAGACTTTACTGTGAAAATAGAATGCTAATAATATCTGTGTAAAGATATATGCTGACTGATTATATTTACATATACTATTCATTCTATTTGGAAATGTGCAATAAAAATTTCACACTTCAGCATTCAGAGCTGCCTGCAACTAATGTGTGTTTGATGCACAGTTAAGTTAAAACATTAAAATTATTTAGTCATATTATAAAGCTTCTAATTCTGAAATTTTGTATTACCTGATATCGACAGTGTCTTCAGTCTGAACTCCAGCCCATAAAACACAATGAAGCATTTTGAAACTTCCATTTTTTGTGCCTCCTGTGGCCATTTTTCAAAATCTTTAGAGTTTTTTCCAATTCTTATCTCCTTTACTTCTCTCAAATCCACTGAAAATCACAAATTATTTACAATTTTACTTCATCAAATCTAGTGCTAACAGATTTTAGTGAGGTTATATATCCTTTTTGGCATATTTGGGGCACATGCAGTTTGTAATTTTCAAGACAAATTATCATCCTTTAGCAGAATTCTACTATTTAGAGCAAAAAGGTCATACTTTGGGCTAAAGAAATATTAGAATTTAATGTATTTTCCATATTGAGAACACTCAAAAAGTTTCCAGATACCAGTCAGATAACGATAATTTTAAATTTACTACTAGATCTTCTCAAAGTATTTCGGCTGAACCCCTATACATGTGGTCATCCATTGCAACCAAGACTTTTTTAATAGTGTTTAATGCCATTTTTACTGCTGAGGCATCACAGTGGTGGACATTTATGGTTCAAGAAATTTTATATTGGAAAATAATTTTTTTAGGTAGAAAATGTATCCACGCTTAAGTTTAGGGTAACTCGCTGGCATTTGCCATTTATGAGAATTGAGGAGAAGCTGGCAAAATCCTGTCAGGGAGGACAGTCCTGATGGGAATCACATCCAAGGCCTCCTATTCACGAGGCCCATATCTTAATGACCATAACCACCCTTGATGGTGGAACCAAGACTGAAAGCACTAGTACCTCTCATTGTCCTCAAAGGTACTAAGCTTCTCTTTGTATTCTACAGCATTTTCAGAGCTAAGAAATCACTTCCCCTGCAGTCAGTTCTTCACAAAAGAGAACAGGAAGTAGTCACAAATTGCCATGTTAAGGTTCTAAGGAGCATGATTCTAGCCTGTTTTTCACATACCTTTTGGAAAACTTTTGAGAGACAAATTGTTGCCACACTACTGCTAATGGAAATGAATATCACCATCATTTTCTTTTCCACACTTCTTGCTCTCTTGACTTTCATTCAGGGTGCACTGTCTGAGAAGATCCAAACTTATGATTGATGCTATGTTTCCAAATCATATTGATAGATCCATGTTTCATCCTCTATTATGCCTTCAGGAACATAGTGTGAGTTCTCCTTATTGTTTCTTTGGAGTATTTTGTTGCACCATACAAATCAAGTGACCTTCACTCAGGCTGTGGGATACCTTTAAATAAGCATTAAAATGTTTGAGATCTTTCCCCAATCAATATTAAGGGATGCACCTAAAGCCTTAGTGTCATTTGGGAGTATTCTTGCAACATTATCTTCTACAGTTAAAATGTTTTTCAATCACTGCCGTCAAAGGTCTTCTACTTCTCTCAGCTTATAAGATATTTGGCTCCTCTTAAAGTACATGAACAAGAAGACTATTGTACACAAAAAAGCTACATCCCCCTAAAGCCTGTGCAAGTTTTGAAAAACACTGCACCTGGTTTAAGCTGCTTTTAAAATTGTAATAAATCATTGAAAAGTAATATTCTCACCCAGATTCATCACTAGAGACACTGAATTACTTGCACAAGTAATTCCCCCCCCCCCAACCCACATAATTGAGACTATACAAGTAGCAACTGGTAGAAATTATGTTGATGTATGAGCTACTACATGACATATTTATTTACCCATGTATTATTGTAAACAATTTATTCAGGTCCACATATTTTCTAAATGTCCTTCATACCAAGTGCCATATACTATTAAGTTATATGAAAGTTGGTCCTGGTGGTGTAGTGGTAACCATACTTGCCTCGTAAACCCAAGATCGTGGGTTCAAACCCATCCTGGATCAATGGATTTTTTTTTATGGCGTAAAAATCCTAAGTATGGTTTCCTTGAGAAGGGAAGCAAAGCCATGGGTCCAATGCCATACATTTACAGCACAAAAAAGAACCTCAAACCTTAAAGAGGAGGCCTCTGAACAAAATTTGTCAGCCGTTTCACGTTCTGAATAGAATAGGATGCTGATGACCTGAGATGTTAAATAGCATCCACAAATAAACTAACCAAAAAAAAAAGTTATATGAAAGAGCTCTAATGGCAAATGAACTAAGAGTCTGTTAATCCTACTTGGCACTTGCCTTTTCATGGTGAAAGAAAACTGCAGAATAGATCCTATCGAAGCAATTTGCCCCAATATAAAATTTAATCCAAGATCACTAAAATGTTATCTACTGCTTGTGCCACAGCAAGTTTAAAAAAAAGTAATGCCTATAAAATCTTTCTCCTTAATCTGCATAGGGCAACAGCTCTCTCAAGCTATCTCTTGCTCATAATTAGGTACACCAAACCTGCAGTACTACCCAACTGATTACTGACAGCATAACTAATTTTGTCTGAGAAATTTTAAAAGCATATAAAGCTGTTTTATGACTCCATTAGTACATTATGTTATAAAATTATAGCTTTACTTTTCTGAACTAGCAAAAACTTTTTAAGGCAAAAATTGAAGCCCTTTCTAAATACTCACGCATTCTATAATATGAATGAGTATTTTAATTCCAGCACAGCAAAACTTTAAACTTATCATGTTATTCAACTAGTTTAGCATGTGCTAAATGAACTGGAGGGTCTTTATTAAGTAATTGGTAATGGTTATTAATTACTTGGCATGATTATACAGTATTATAAATCTTGACGGTTTTCTACTGTATTGTATATAATTTTTTACTGTTTCATTAGATGTATGACATATTCAATATCCTTGAGTATTGCTCTCTCTATGGGATTTAAACAACAACAAACTTCATACTCTTTAAGTTTTCTCTGAACTACCAACAGTATAATTTCTGAACATATCTATTTTGAAATTGTTACTCAGACTATGCAGGTTTTGTATACAGAGTGCACAGTACAAAGGTAAATGAAAGAACTAAATTCACTTTCATAAATGTTAAAATAGTATGCTTTATTGGCATTCTTTTAAAACAAAATTGACTCCAAATCCTTTATTTACATGATATCCTTTATTTACATCTACAGATGTAGGTTTCCATTAGGGACCCAAATGGTTCTGCAAATTTTGTCTTCACACTTGTAGATATTTTGTTTCTTTCAGTTGATTCCACTTCTTTTCCAATTTCATGAATTCTGTTTACTTCAGAGTTGGAACATATGCATTACAAATGCAAAATCTGTATCCTTAAAAAATCTGTTTTCTTTCTATTAAAGATTTTAAATACATTTATTTACCAATACTTATTATTTATCTCACAACATATTCATTAATTTTTATAATCACTTATATGAAACGGTGTGGCTCATACATTCTGGACACTATGGGTCAGGGTTCAACCCCCAATAGAGATATACTGCCTGGGTAAGGTTTCAGTTTTTCCTTCATATAAAATGGCAAATACTACATAATTTTATATGCTTCATTTTATTAATTTATGTCATGATCTTAAAAACTGGCACAGGCAAACAAGGTTATTAAGGCATGAACTCGTGAACAGGTTGGTCTACTGTTTGATTCCTGTCAGGGATATCCTCACTGACTTAGGTTTTTACCAGGTTTTCCTCAGCAAATGTTAGGTAAGTACCCTAAACAAAGACCTGTAAAGCTTTCTTCTATCCCCTCTATACTTAATCCCTTTTTCAGTTTATTACATCACTTCCAATGTATTATCAGTGTGTACTGCTTGTGATGCCTTTAACATATTATGTTATTCAAGTGCATAAGCTAATTTGGATAGAATGAGATAACCACCAAATTACTAAGTACTGTTCACATGAATTAAGTCAGTAACTTTTGTAAATATTCATTGTTAATGGGGACAGTTCCAGAAAGAATGAAGCAGAATGCATTTAATCCTCTATACATGATTGTTTTTTTTTTTTTTTATATACTAAGCAAAATGCAAAAGAAATAAATCTAGAGATTCTGGCACTGTCCATTTTTTCTATAGACTGCTACAATATTTCATACAGCTGTGCAATTATTAAATTGACACATGGAACTATAAAATAACAAATATTTTTATCTCCTTTATTTCAGTGGCCAGTATTCCTACTTTTGGATGGCCAGAAGGTAGAAACACAGACCATCATCAATGAAAGAAGCTGCATATCTCTGACAGTCCAGAGGTAAATCTCCCTATCTGTTTTACTATAACCCTTTTTATACACATATAAAAAAAAAGTGATAAATTTATGCCCATTATTTACAGATCTATTACGTTCTTAACTACTCTTTCAAAAGTTTTTAAGAAGGCTATGTATAATTGCATTACAAATTATTCTAAATCAAACAATACTTTTTCAGTACTTTAATTTGGCTTTAAGAGAGGAGCGTCAATTAGCAATGCTAATTAGCAACAATGCTACTACTGAGTGAGTTAAATGTAGCTATATCAGCTATAAACAAATAGAAATTTCCTCTGGGAATGCTTTATGAATTAACTAAGACTTTGATAGCACAATTCATAAACCAAAGTCAAGTTTCTCTGGTGTTGATGAACTATCTTTATCAACTAAGGGTTCAGAAACTATCTCAATAGTTGTGAATCATTGCTGGAATTAGTAAACTTGGTAAGGCTCAATAATGGCCTTATTCTCTTTCTAATATCTATAAAGTTCAAGTAATAATTAGAAGTCAGAACCTTTTGCAGATGACACCAGTGTGCTTATTTCTTGGGAGTAACATACTAAACTTTCAAACGCAATCACAAAGATAATTGGAGAGGTTGGTTGGTTCAACGCTTTGCCATGTAGAATGTTTTTGACTTGTTCCACTTCCTTGAGCATTAAAGGTTAAAATATTTAACTTCTTAATACTATTAAAGTATTTACAATCTAAAAAGTGTTCGTTTTTAATTTAAAAAGTTAATATAAATTGCTTAGGCGTTAAATTTGGTTATATTTTCTCTGACTATAGTTTGCAAATCCACTGCTTTAATAATCACTTTATAAGAGATTAAGCTTGTAATAATGTACCCAATAGTGTATATGTTTTGCATAAAGGTCCAATAAGAGAGGATTTCTCCCTCTTACTAAAAAAACAAGACAAGTGTTCTTACCTGCACCCTCAAAAGTACGAGTGGCAGCAGTTCGTGCCCATACAATTTGTCGGGTCTCTCTACGTATCATTAATGTTTTTCTTTCAGGACGTTTGCGAGGGTAAAATTTGGTTACTACCGTTCCTCTCTCTAGTTGACAAATAATTTGCTCCATTTCCCCAAAGCTTGCAGAGGAAAACCCATTTGGGATGCCAATCATTGCCATCTTCAGTGCTTGCAATTGCTCTTAGTATATTACACAATTGAAACATGTATGTAGCATCCATAAGCATATATTTGCCAACCAAATCGTACTTCACGCTGGACTAAATTCGCCTAAAACTCAACAAAGTCATATACATTTCACTCATTCACAGGTTAAGTGGTTACCGAGCAATGATATAGGTTTCTCATCAAATGATTCGATGGTATAATGATTCTTTTTTAAACAGTAGCAAGCTCCAGATACACTTTCAACCATTACTGTAATTCTATATAAAATGTGTTTTTCACAAAGCTGACAAAATTTGACAGCAGACTAACAGGAAAAGCTTTCTTTACGGAACACGCGTGTTGTAGATGTTTTTTTTTTTTTTTTTTTTTCCCTGCCCTACTCCTTCCTCTTCTTCTTTCTTTTTTCCTACCCTTCTATGTACAATCACAATTTTATTATCTCTGGCCATACAGTAAGTACAACGAAGTTTCTCATTCGACACCAGTGTTCGCCACCATTTTTGGACCAAGTATCAGCGCATCTTATAATATGCATGAATGTATGTATGTATGCATAACAAAGAGCCCGCCTTGGTTATGAGTGGAAACCATAGCTAACACCTATAACCACAGATATGGACAGTGCAAAAAACTGTGGCCTAAAGTAAGTTGGGACTGCTATAGATAAATTTTTTACGCAATTGCGAGAAATCTTTTATGTTTTGACAGTCTTATGTTGACATTTCTTTGCGATTCACAGTATTTCAAATATTACAAGAATAATTTTATGTTGCATATAAATTCATATTTTGCTAACATTATTTAAAGCACCATCTTTTTAATTTGGTAGATTATAGTGCACATTACTTCTTTTCACAGAATTGACTTTAAAGAAATTGGAACTAGTATCTATGGATGGAGTTAAATTGCAGCATAAAGAATTACCTAATTTGCTACAGGTTGATACACCTAATTTGCCACGCCTTAATTGTGAGTCAACAAGCAAGAGCGCCAGGAGGAAAAAATAATAATAAAAAAACTGCTATAGTGCACCCTCTGCAGTGCGTGCCACTTCTACCAAACAAGATGTGCATGAAAAAGATAGACCTCTCTTGCAATTCCAATCCAAACTTTTTATCAATTGCCTATGTTATTTTCAAAGCAGTGATTTACAGTGGTTTATTTAGACTTGGGAGTGTGAAGTTTTTACTGTTTAGGAACCGTAGTTATAAAAATTACATCGGATTTGAAAAAATGTCATGTCCTTCGTTTACTTTTGAGAATAATGTTCTAGCAGTTCCATTGTAGAGGGAAAGTTATAAAAAAAAATGTATCGAAGAAAGTCGAAAGCAATGTAAAATCTCTGGATTCAAAACTTTGATTGTGGCATTACTCAGTGTACAAAGTATATATTGCGGAGGTATTGGAGCCTGTTTTTGAGATGGAGTTCTGATTATGCTAAATGCAAAGGTAGATGTTAAGACATTGTTTTCAAACGCGAAATTGAAGGGCAGACTACCTTTATGAACGCAAACTTCAGTTTCTTAACATATTGTTGAGTTACATGTTGCTTTGTTTCTACAGGCGTGGCGGTAGAAATTTTGTTTTTAATGTTACCGACATTAGAACTATGAGCATCAATTATTACAACTGGTTAAGTGCATTTTTATATTATTATTATTATTATTATTATTATTATTATTGCAAATTTTACCAGAAAGGACTTTAACACACATCAAAATCTGATCCCTGGTCATTAGTATTAGATTTCCCGTTATTGAGCTGAATTGCTCGTTTATTTGACAATTTTGAATTTTATTAAACCAAACCAGTAATTATTGGGCCAGTGAATCACAGATATTGTGAAGAGTGCATCGCTTATGTACATATTATTTTTAAATAATCTGAAGATTTTTTTCCCAACTGAACTTATAAATGGAGTGCCATGCTGTCGCCTACTTCTGTCTGCACTGAATGGATTTGGATTAGAGTCTTCTAATATAATAGTCTAGTGCTATGACGGTATAGCAAAACATATGGGGCAGCAACAATGAAAGAAACGCAAGCAGCATGTGTTCATTGTTACTAAAAGGTATGTCAGTATTTCGCAATGTTATCAGTAAAGTTCAACAACTTTATTATTTCACCGAATCCTCATCTAAGCGCCGTCCAGCATTTATAAAGATAAAGGAAGTGGGTTTCAGTGTAAGTGATATAACAGAATGTACAGCAAATATGACTGCCAAAGCAATGAGCGACACTATATTTAACATAGATATGACAGTCTTCGAGATGTTCAATAGCATTTGTTAGAAATATTACAGATTCTGGGATAATTTGAAGTGAATTGTCTAAGGGTTGCGCGCGATGTTCATAAGATTTATTTTGGATACAAAAACGTTGAATTTGTATTTATGTTGAAAATGATGAAGCAAGTATTTGAAAGGACAAATATTCTTTCAAAATACATTCAGAATCACTATATT
Organism: Metallyticus violacea; assembly: GCA_030762175.1. Classification (NCBI taxonomy): domain Eukaryota; kingdom Metazoa; phylum Arthropoda; class Insecta; order Mantodea; family Metallyticidae; genus Metallyticus; species Metallyticus violacea. Next base: position 37,758,508 of record CM060845.1, on the reverse strand, counting down.
TTTGTTAACGAAGTTGTTGGCATTGCAGCTCTTTGCATTGAAAATAAATTTGACATATTTTGGTCTGAGGCGATAATATTTTGTGGGAAAAAAAGAAAAGAAAAAAAAAGTGGATTGAAAGGACCAGTAATTTCACTTAGGAACAAAGTTCCACCGAAAATTGGTGTGGGAGATGTTTAACATAAACCTCTGCTTAAAAACAACTTATTACTCATTTCTCGACAAAGTTGTTGAAAGCAAAGTCGCACTTCGATAAAAAAAAAAAAATCAACCGAATGTTTCATGCCAAGTGGAAACTGTACTGTCTACTTCGTTCATAACTGTCCATGCGCAACAAACCGGTCAAAGAAGCTAGTTCTGCTATGTGACATTGAATGTGACAGCTTATCTGCAAAATATATGTATTCTCAAAAAAACTACGCTAAAAGATGACCGCACGCTAACTTCCAAGAGTTTAAATCTGAAAATTCTCATCAAGTTTTATATCAAAATAATGTGAAACTTTTCGAGTTTGTTTTTTAGCATTTTCCGCGTATACGGTACCAGCAGAGCGATCTTTCACTGATCTCAAAAGGAAAGTTTAGCCCATCTGGCATTGCTAGCCAAATAAGAAACACAACTAAACATACATTGATGTGTAGAGATGAACTATAAAAAGCATTTTATATCTCATTAACTAGTATATTTCATTAATTTGTAGATTTCTTGGGTTGCCTTTTTTATTTCAGCTGTTTTTCATTAGAACTGAAAATAACATGTTAGTAATCTGTTATGTTAAAATTATATATTTGAAAAATAAAACAACGTTCTGAACAATGTAGCTAAAATAGCAATTAACTCAAGGTGTTGCGAACGATGAATATTTTTTTTTTCTGCTTCTTTAGTTATCGTATATGTATATATCATTTTAATGAATTTAGACATGAAATATATTGTGTAACACGATTTTTATGTTAATGTTTGCCTTTTTCCTTATGTTTTCCATGAAACGAACAAAAAATGAGTATTCTAAAACCTAAACATTGTGTATTAATTTATTTAAAACAATTAAAACCTAATTTAATTTTTGTACATGTAGTGTCCGGCCAACGACCAATTCACCGGGCGTGATGACTCGCACGGATGCTTGGAACTCGTACGTATTCTGGAGGTTCCGGGTTCAAATACCTTTGGGCCAGCCATTTGGATCTTTGTTTGTCCATGGATTCCCCTGGTCGCTTAGGCAAATGCTAGGATGGACTTTTGCCATTTCATATAATGTAATTCCGTTGGTACAGTGCTGAAAGTGCCAAGGCAAGTTGAAGGTGAGAAAAAATAGCAGCAAAAATGAGAGTGCAAATACACATTGGTTGTACTTTGACCCCGATCGGGATGGGGATTTTTTTCAAGTAATGTGAAATGCATTTGAAAAAATATTAAAGTTCTACAAAAACAGGCGGATCGTTTTCTGTACATTTCATGGTTTAAAATCTACCGGAAGCACGGGAAAACTAGACAGCACAGTCAGAAAAACACGCAAGTCATTGCACTTGAAAATTATAGATTACAGAGATTTATCACAATATTTCATGCATAGATAATTAAACAAGCTGCCTTCTTTAGTTCGAAGTGTGTATTTTCCCGACAAGAAAATCTCCAAAATAGCGAAATAACCTAATTCATAAGATAGTATGTAATAAAAAAGCGATATTGAACTAGAAAAGTAGATTTAATTTCAGAGGGAACAGAAATGCCCATCACGTTAGTAAATATACTGATTCAGAATATTAAAATGTATTGGTAAAGTTCTAGACAATTAAGATGAAACAAATATTATAACTACTTTTCTTTAGGTTCTGTCACTAGGGTATGCGCTTGATTATCAATACTAATCCGTGGTTATCAAGGGAGATAAAAGAAATAGGGGGCGCACCAATTGCTGTATTTTTGAAACACCCAAAGCTGTTGACATCTGCTAATTTGAGTACCTATCGCACCCCTATGTTACAAGTCCATTATGATGAAACTGAACAAGGACACAAGGATAGTGCCATTTAGCAAATTTGGCAGCGGGGATCTGTTAGAAATGATGAGAATTAAAAACTAGAAGTGGATGCAGCAGAAGTTATAAGCATGCTCTTCACAGAAGACAAAAACCAACTAAGAAATGTAAGGGAATTTGTGAATAGTACAATTAATGAAATGGAGCAACAGTTAAATGACAAAGATGTGAAAGAGATAACTAAGTGCATATTTTGAAAGTTTTAAAAACTGAAGGGGATGAGGAATCCACAGAAAGATTCTTTATACAATAGCTCATTTATTTCCAAAAAAAAAAAAAAAAAAAAAAAAAAGTCATGACATGTCATCTGTCAAAATGAAACCTTTTAAATCATGTCCTCCATATGTGAATTGGAACCCGGCCAGGACCGATGGATTTTTCGGGGCGTAAAAATAATAAGTATGGCTTCCTTCGGAAGGGAAGTAAAGCCGTGGGTCCCGTGTCGTACATTTACGGCACGAAAAAGAACCTAAGCCTGAAAGAGAGGCCTTTGAGCAAAATTTGTCGGACGTTTCACGCCCTGAGTTGAATGGGACACTGATGACCTGAGCTGTTAAAGAGCGTCCATAAATAAATCATTCAAAAAAAAAAAATATGTGAATTGTTTGATTTCTTTGTATTCAGTATACTTTTCAATATTCATTTTATTAAGTATGGATAACCCTGAAAATTGTATTAACCATCATTTACAATGGTGGAATCAGAGTGGTGTTTCAGAGAAAATAGACCCCATGGATTTTAACACAGTTCAGGACAGATTGAAATCTATGGATGTTTATTCTATTTAACTGAAATTACAAGCTTTAACAGTTATTGGTAAGTTCGCCATTAGATGTGACATATCCAAATTTTCTTTATAAAACTAATGTCAATTGGTAAGTCTATTTTTACAAGTCCATTATTTTATAGCGTATTTCCTAAAGATTAATGTTGATTTTTGTTGTAATTCTAGTGACTTTATAATTGGAAACATTACCAATTTCAGACTACAAAATTTGCTTTGTTACCTAGCATGAGATGAGAAAATACTGTTATGTTTTTATTTATAATCATGAGCTGCCACTGGTAAGACACTAACTTCTTTTGAACGTGAGCACAAAGAACATTTTATTTTTTCAGTTTGTTTATGCAAGGTTTTTAAAGGTCTGTCAAAGAATACATAATTAATAGTTTAATTATATCAAACTTAGCATCAGGTTGTTGAACAATCTGCAAAGCAATCTTGTCCATACAGGAAAATTAGATTATATGCCAGTAGTACACTCAATTTACTTTTAATTCTCTGCTGAACTTGTTTTGGAAAGGTACTTATTGATTATTATTTGTCTTTGTGACAGTCTTTTCTCTAACCAATATCTGGTGAATGAAACTAGAGATCATAGGAACATCGATGGATATTTAAAGAGGACCTTTGAAATTACCACAAGCAACAGTGCAGACCTCTCCACAGAATTCTTTGCTTAAACTGTTGCAGCTAAAAGATTTCAAAAAGCATAGTTCAAACAACTGGGGAGAAGAAAAAAAAATAAGACGAATAAAAAAACTGCTACATACACTTATGCGTGCAAGAATCGAAACCTCCTGACAAACAAAATATATTCAATTACCCTATTTGGTTCAGCAGTTTATCAAAAACACATCCAGGAACATTAGATTACATATGATTCTCAATAAAGCATGGTTCCATTTAGTTGGCACATTAATTCCCAGAATACCACATTTGGTAGTTAGATTTCTCACACCATGCACAAGATCTCCCAATGTGGTGTGCTCTGTTGCAGTGCTGTATTATTGACTTCATCTTTTTTCATATACCTAATGTTGGATACTGTAGTCCACATGGATATCATCCTAAGTTTCACAATCGGAAACAATGTACTGGTTATTTTCAGCAGGATAGCCCCATTTCCGATGCCAGATGGGTGAAACTGTGCTATTTTTAAAATATCAATTATGATTATTGTATTAGATGCAGAACTACAAAGTCATTTTGCACTTTAAAGATCAAGATAATTTCTAAAGGTCTTCGGCTGTTAACCTTTTTATCTACTTTTTTTCCTTGGTACATGTTTAAAGAGGTATCATTGCAAAGTTACAAATCCTCCTGGAACTACAAGAGTATTTGGTAGGAAATTGAGGTTGTGACTGCCAATGTGTTGGTGATACATTTCATAATGTGGAAAGGTATGTGAAGGCATAAGTTTATACAAATGGCAACCATTTCAACATTAGCAATATTATACTTCTTTAATACCAAGATATGTTCATGTTAAATGTCACTTATTTTGCATATTAGCTTAAAAGTTATAAAGGAAAGTCTGAGACTGAGGGCAGTGAATCGCCCAATATTTTACATTACCCAAAGAATCCATTCTACGAATAACATGTGGTACAAGAAAGGAACTACAAAACTGTCACCTGCCTGACAGAGAAAAAATTATTACAATTTCCACATAATTATGCATTTGCAGTGACATGAATTTACATTCTGTTCACCAAAATAAAAGCGGCATACCCAATTTGAATAGTTAATTACATGTATATTTTCAGAGAAAAATAGTAAATAAAATAAAAGTACTGTTCTCAAATAAGTGTACTTACGAAGCTGTTGACAATGGAGTGGTATACATATAAACAATGTATACAGTTTTTTTCACACTAACTCCATTCACTTACATAAAATTTGGAACATATGTTTCGGGAAATTTGTAACTTGGAGGGATAGCTCCCAAAACATATGTTCCAAATTTTATGTAAGTGAATGGAGTTAGTGTGAAAAAAACTGTATACATTGTTTATTTATATAAAAGTACTGTTTTTTTTTGGGGGGGGGGCCATGTGCTTTCTGGCAGTAATATCTCACAGTAGTTATTTTTAACATGTCATATTCTTCAAACTTGCAACACACAATGAAAAAGCTTTTCCCACAGAATTACTATATTCAGATAAAGAATTAACTGTTTCTTTGGATAAACTAGATTTTGATCAATAGAATATCAATTACCAGATGTTTTGCTGTTTAGAAACATTTAAGTATAGCTGCAATCTTCAGCAGGTAATTTTTTTCTGGATTCTAATTGCCAACTTTAATTTGTTGCTATTAAGTGTGAACATATCATCTATTGTAGTGTTACAAATTTCCATCAGTATTCTGTGTTGGTGGCATTGAATAGCTCAAATATTTACTGCACCAATGTTAAGAACAGATAGTCCAATTACAAATTTTCTTGATTTTGCTCACCCAACTATGTTCACATATGCCCATGCTTCAGTGCCTACAAGCACCACCAGTGTTCTCAACACTATTGCCCAACCAAAGAATGTAGTATAAGATCAAGAGGATTATGCTCATAATTCTATTTATTCATGATGATGGAAACTCTCATAAAAAGTTTCTATTAAATATAAACTTGAGTACATAGTTATTCATCAGCACACATCTTTTTCAGAGTCAGGCAATATCCCTGCCAAAAATTTTAACAAAAGCTTATAATAGAATCTTGAGAGAAACTATAAACATTTCATCATCATCATCATCATCATCATCATCATCATCATCATCATCAATCACGGTTTAAGCCTTTATTGGCTTGTTCCGGTCCCACAATTTAGAACTGCTCTGTCCATCTTCTTTTAGGTCGGCCAACATTTCTTTGGCCTTTTGGTGTATATCTTAAAACCAGTTTACTATAGCGGTTTTCCTCCATCCTCTCCACATGTTGTTTCCAGTTCTTTTGATTTTCTTTAATTCTTTCTATTAGATTAAAGATTCTTAGTTGTTCTTGGTGGCATTGAATAGCTCAAATATTTACTGCACCAATGTTAAGAACAGATAGTCCAATTACAAATTTTCTTGATTTTGCTCACCCAACTATGTTCACATATGCCCATGCTTCAGTGCCTACAAGCACCACCAGTGTTCTCAACACTATTGCCCAACCAAAGAATGTAGTATAAGATCAAGAGGATTATGCTCATAATTCTATTTATTCATGGTGATGGAAACTCTCATAAAAAGTTTCTATTAAATATAAACTTGAGTACATAGTTATTCATCAGCACACATCTTTTTCAGAGCCAGGCAATATCCCTGCCAAAAATTTTAACAAAAGCTTATAATAGAATCTTGAGAGAAACTATAAACATTTCATACAGTGTATAATATTTAATTCAATAATATATTGGTTAATTTTTGTTAGAACTGGCACCATCCCGCACTAATATCAAAAAATAAAAACTTTCTAAAGAGCAAAGAGGCAACCTTCTTTTGACAGAAAGCACAGGGCTTCCAAAATATCCTTACTGCTATTACATGGGATTTTGCATCTTGGCAGCTGGACATGGCCAGACATGCATATACTCTGACTTTGCTTGTAAAACAGTGTATAAAAGCCTACCTTATAGCAATTGTTGGAAATGTCATCCTCCATCAGTTTAACAGGCATTGTACCAGGTGAACACATCCCACATGATATGATTTAGTTTGACTGCTGTTAATGTTTCTGATTTTATTTTTTATATTTTCTTTCAGTTTTTTCAATGTCTGAGAATTTGTTTGTACATTTTGTCCTTCAGGCTACCCCTTCAATGTGTTAGTATTTGTTTGTACATTTTGACCTTCAAGCTACCCAACAAATAAAAATCATAGACTGCTAGATCTGGGGAGAAAAAGAGCCATTTACTAGAACTTACCACTATATTCAAACACTTCCATAGTTTTACCCATAGGCTCTTCTGCTATACAAGGTAAAACCTGTTGAAATCACTCGTATGATTTCTCTTCTCCTTTCAGGTAATTAAAAATTTGCGTCAGAATGTAATTTCAGTACCCCTCTTCGTTTATTGTCCGATTGTAAAAAAAATAGGCCTGATTATGCATCTTGGATTTTTAGAACACCCATAGCACATGTTATGAGTGTTCATCACATGATCATGTTGCTAGAATCATGCATCATATGAAAACACAAGTGTGGGATGATTGACCTTTAAGTCACTGATGAAAGAAATCATCCATAATAATGCACATGTGCTATGGGAACACCTTGTCATCGATAATGGACACGTGTACATTTATAAGGTTTCTGTTTTACCATTTTTATTCTATGTGCATAAGATAGCAAAACCCCAACTTGTAGTGATTCTGTTCATGAACATTCCAGATTTGCACTAATTTAGTCTAATTTGTTTTCTGTTAAAACTGTATGTCTTCACAAGTGTTTGTTTTGCACCGAACCAGTAGTTTCAAATTTATTCACAAGATTGTGAATTGTAGTTCTGGATGGAGACAATTGACCAGGGTACTTCCAAATGAATTCCTCATGAATGCCTTGAGCTGATTCATATTTATAACATTTACATACAAAAATACTTTGTTCTTAAGTCTTTATGAACAAATGTAAACTGGCAACTGCTCGGGGACAGAAGGCTGTGAGTGGGGAGGGGAGCCACCTTGGCCAAGACACAAAACATCTTATAAACACTGAGGACATATTTTGGAAGCTCAGTAATATTATTGCACTGCAAGTTTCTTATTATTATACAAATTAAATTCTTAGTCTTATGCATACAGTGAAACCTCAATCCATTGTTACATATTTCATTTCATTGTAAACTACATTAGTCATTCCTTAAAGTATTATTTTTTTTCATCAATGTAATGTATTTTTGTTTCTGATTTTGTTTTATATATCTTGTAGCCATGAATGATCATTTATTTAATCTTTGATAAAATTGTAACATGTACAGTATGATATACATACTGTAACAAAGCATACAAGTTTTCTCAAATGTAAAGTGGCAAGGCACCAACAAATAGAGCATGCAAAAACAAAAGACAATCACAGCGGCATCTGTTTCCAGTGAAGGAGAATAGAAATGAAGATGCACAAGAAAGTATTCAGATAAAGTCTCAATTCTTGCAGCAAGGAATCTCTTTTGCATCGTCTATTGTAACGTCTTGCAGTATGCATACAATATGAAAATGCCCTATGAAGCCATGCATGAACACTTTATGAAAGATCTAAAGATTATTTTAGAGCATGGGCATCTCTGATGTAATGGATGCAATTCCCCTTAATATTTAAAAAAGTATATGGTATCATATGGTGTTATGCACTTTCATTTAAGTCAACCACCTTTCTCCCAATTTTAATATGCCAGGGACACCCATGGTTTACACTACTTCCTCTACCTTTAATTTCCTGTATTTATAGTTTTCTTTTGCTTACACTGCAAGAAATGATGGATTGAGGCTTCACTATATATATGTTGTTAAAATCATATTATATTATTCTTTTTTCTGCTATACATATAATGTTAATTTTTATGCAGTTATCATGTATCATTGGTAAAACCAATTTGACACAACATGCAACAGTCTAGAAGAATTTTTTTTTTCCTCAAATCATTTACCTAATGCACATTTACAGTATATGAAGATTATAAATTACCAAACAGATATCTTTGTGCTGCAGTTATAGAGGGTCATTAATAAACGTAGTGGTAATGAATCCTCTTCTACTTGTATAGCAGCCCTACACCTTGAATATGTCACTCACTTGTCACGTAGCTTATCAATTGAAGTTCTGCTTATTTTATTGTTCAGAATTAGCACTTGGAGCTACTATGTGTGGGGATTCATGTAACTAACCCCATAAATAAAAAATTCCAACCAGTTATATTGGAAGGGGAGCTAACTGAGAAAAAAAGAAATAGGAAGTAAGAATATATAGGTTGTTAAAAGATTTTACTTATCTGGAATAAGATTAAGCAATACTGGGAATGGGAAACACATAGTTTTAGATTGTGGGAAATTTTCACAGTGAAATATAGTATAATGAGGCAATGTTTCTAAGAGGAAATCACTCCAATTTCATTAAACTAGTTCAAAATGTATGTCCAATTTGCATGGAATTTGCAGTTGTCCAGGAATGAATGCTTGGAGGGAAAATGTGGTAAAGGAGAAATGGTTAGAAATCAATAAGGAGATTTCACTTCAGAAAATGTTTTACAATCAGCAGCAGATTAGACAGTGGGGGAAGTTTTTATTCAAAGTAAAAAGAAAAATGAGCTTGGTCAACAAGCCAGTACAGGGAGGGGGAGGAAATTTAATTGAGTGGGTAGTATTCCTGCTTGGTAGATGTAGTACGCTCAAATGTATTACCATATATTGATGTACTTGGCTGCTTATTTTAACAAAGAGTATGTACAGCTTGGGTTAGCATAGGAACCTATATAGTCTCTAGCTGATAGAACTGAGGAATAAGGTTTGATGCAACTTAGTTAATAAAACTGAATTTTTTATCACTAATATAGTGGATACTGAAGAACATTGACTTAATGGATAAATATGGTGAATGAGAAAGTTTTTATTGTTGTTTGACATATGGAGTGCTAAGAAGATAATGGCTTGGCCCAGAATGTAAAGCCATTCCTTATTTCGTAATCTGCTTGGCCTTCAATAAAGCAAATCAAATACGTTAACAAAAAGTGATTAAATCAGGAGAGCACAAGAACCATAAACCTACATTAATCACTCTTCATTGAACACTTTATTTAGATATTGTTTTTAATGACTCTTGGGCCTTGTGTGCAAAGTACTGCTGAAACCAACCATACAAATTTTCCCGTTTTGTCAACTGTTGAAAAATTATGTTTAAGTGCTCAATACCAATCCACATTAATTGCTCATTAAAAACATTAGATTCTTGCACTTACTGCACACTAGATATCAATTTTCTGATCATAATGGGGAGGTTACACATCAAAACTACCGATTTTTTTTAAGGCCAATGTAGATAATTTTGCATGTTCACATGCCTACTTACATGAAACCATAAATTGTCTTTGAAAAAAAGGAGCTACTCTGAACTGCATTCAGAAACCTCTTTATACTTGAATACCTTTTTAATTTTGAGGCCTTTTTTTGCAAATAATGAAGAAAAGTTCTGTCTGTTGTCCAAGATAGACTATTGATTTTTGTGGCAAATACTCTTAGATTGCCTTAGATTTCATTCAAATGTTCCTTCATTAAAACTGATCTTTAGGAATGTGTTTTGTACAATACTGTATCAGTGATTTCAAATTTACTCACCAGTCTTCGTTTAGCAGCACTTTTTGAGGGGGGATCTGCATGGGAAAAGGTTTCAATAAACTTTTTTCAAGCACAAAGAGCAGAATTTGTTTTAAAGTAAAGTTTACAAAGAAAAATTCATTCTTTTGCAGTCAAATGATGCATAATTTTAAACAAACATTTCACCACAGAACAACTCAATTAAACTATTATGTATTGTCCATGCATTCCCATCCCATGCAACTTGAGTAATGTTCATGGGTGATTGTAAGATTATGGATGACTTCAATGTCAAGGGAAATAGAAAAATGCATAATAGGAGTACTGGCCAAAGCAGTTGCATTCCTGCAGGACGCTTATGCAGCAGTCATATATTTTAATGACCCTATATATGCAGCACACGGTGCATGTAATGTTAATTTTATACAATTATCTTGCAGTACTTGCAAAGTAAGCTTCACTGCCTAGAACTAAGCGATTATTCTCATAGCATTTACCTGATGCAAACTAACTATATTTGAAGATTAGATAACTCTGTGCTGCAGTTCATTTTCTTTCTTTTTTCTTGCTTTATATACTTTCAGTATTTTCTCATTTTATGTAGTTGTACCTTCATGATCCTTTAATAATGAATGATCAATAAATAGATTCCCTTCACTTTGAAATTAAAGTAAAAAAGTAATATAAAGAAAAAAATTTTGGAACATTCCCTTTATGTCTTTATTTTAAGAACATATTACAACGCTTTAGATAATATGAATAATGAGGCAGTTTCCTTCCACCACCTTTCCATTAATAACATAGAACTGATGGTACTGTTCTAGAAAATATAAGTTAATCTTCCAAACTTATCAATAAGGAAAATGGTTTATTAAACTGCAAAATAAATTATTTCAAAAACTTAGGTTGGTGTCTGCAAAGAAATATTAAAAAAAAGTTCCCCCCCCCCTAAAATTGAATATTCAATGGTTTAAAAGATGATATTTATTCAATTTACAAAGTTTTGTTTTGCTTACCTATTACGAGTGGCCTATGATTCATAATGCCAATGAATAGAATTTTGAAGAGATTTGGAATTACAAAAGGAAAATTATATTCTGCTAATTCTATAGAGAAGGAAATACATAAAAGTTCTATGCTGTTTTTGCTCTAATAGCAGCTCTCTTCCCAGTAACAGCCTGAAACACAAAAAGGAAAGTTTATAGCAAAATACTATTACCATGAAAAGGAACAAATTACAAAATATAAATTTTAAATTGATTCAACTTTAAAATACATTGATAAGAATTTTGGCATCTTTATCAGCAAATATATTGTGTGTCCAGCTTAAAACTACATTAAATTAAAAAGATTCAAAACTTGTGATATTTAACGAGGAGCAGAGTAAGTAATATGTTGTATGTAAGATAATTTCAAAATAACTTGTTTTACAGCAATTGTGAAACGTCAATATGTATTGTGTGCATAACTGCAGTTTTGAGGAAAGAAAGCATCATGACATCACTTAGTAGCATGTGGCCCTAACACAACAAATATTTTATGAACTTTCTCTATCTACAGTGAAACAAGTTAATCATTTACATCATGCCCAACAATAGGGCTTTATTTCACTTTATGGTGAACTCTTTGATATGCATTTGAAGCAGAATCTTAAACAGCAACTGTCCTACGAAAGCAGTGCTGTGTTAGCTAGTTAAGAACACATGCAGCATCTATAAGAGCAATTGCATTTTCTTATTTCATTGCATCCAAAAATAGAACTGAAAAAATGTCTTGCACAACATTATAAAACAAGACATTTTAATGTTGCCATTTAATAACCATACTTCTTTGTTGTATACATCTTGCATTATTGTTTTATGAAGAAACACATTGTTCATTTCTCAGTGAAGAATATAATGCTTGTATTTTCTTTCTTTTTGTTTATACCTTTGATCAGGTGGTGTTTATTTTAACCACAATTAGTGACAAAATATAATGGATGAAGTAAATACAAAATTCAATTTCAATACTGTGCTGACGGAAATGGTGTTTCAATTTTATTGTTAACTGTGTTTGTTCTGCAACTTGTTAATATTTTCTCCTTCAAAACCTGGTACCAATAACACTGGCATTAAGGGAAATGTATTGCATTCCCAGTTTAGAAGTGTATTCTTTCATTTAAAGAAATGTGTGATAAAACATTATTTTCTCAAAGCCAAGAACAATTGGCAAAGCATTGCTACCTTTATTCCTCTTACTATAAACTATCCTGCTGTTAAAACATTTGAAAAAATAATCCTAGAATTTGCATGTGCTATTTTTATGTCAATGTACATATTGAACATAATGGGTTGAACTTTCATCCATGGTTCATTTTTCTGGTACACTTCACATTAAATTTTCCTTCTTCACCTTTTATACAGAAAGTATCATAATGTAAACTTGTCAAAATCATTCCTAAGCAGCTAAGAGAGTTGGAAATAAAGTTAGATTGCCATTGCTAGAATAGCCAAACTGCCATTAAGGCTCAAGGGAATGTCATGTCCAAAATTGTGGAACAATGCAAGATGGTTTAGGATGCAATCTCTGCTAACTGGTGGTGTCTTATACGGGTGCCTGTGCATTTTGCATCAAAAGGCTGAACCTAGTAAAGAAAAGGCCCCTGTGATAATTTAAAATCTGGAAAAAGTGCAGATATTATTTAGTGTGAAATCTCATTTGACTGACCAACACCTGATATGCTGAAAAATATCTTTAATTCCTTTCAAAAGACTTAGTATTTTATGGGACGTGATGTTTAAAAGAACTGAAATGCTATTCTTGAATAAGAGAATGATTGAAGTATTACATGTAGATTAAAGATAAACAAGCATTTTCCCCTCATAGGTCTTACCTAATCCTTCAATTTATGTTTCATGTAATTGTAAAGCTTTGTCTCCAGTCCCTATTCAAATAAACATAAATACTAGGTAAGCAATTCTTCATATATCCACTTGCGCAGCCTTATGAGTCTCTGTGAACCTATTGTTAAGGTTGCAATACAGACCCAGGGAGGTTCGCACTGAACACACCATTAAATTTGTATTTACATATGATCCATAGAAGATTGACTCACTCTTAAGATTTTTTAAAGACCTTCCTAATATTAAAGTTTCAAATCAAGGCTCAAATTAATGACTGGTAAATAAATTTTGTGCAATTAAAAGTATTCTTGATAAGTACAGTAAGGTAACCTGGATTACTCAGAGGAAACTCTAGGCATGCTCCTGAAAAGTCCCCTAGAATATCACTTTGGCATCTTTATCAGCAAACAGAAATTTCTTATGTTTGAACAGCCAAAAAGTTACTTAAGTTAAAAAGCTATAAAATTACTGTAGTGCAAGAACTTAAACCAGTGATCTTACAGATTTGGGATAGATTTGTGAATGCATTTATGAAAAAATTTCTTCCATAGAGAGAACTCAACAATTTCATCAGAAAATTCCAGAAGTGTACAGAAACTGAAGACAGCATGTCCTTGCTTAATATGCGTGAATGAATTAATTTTTAAGTTATTAATATGTTATGATGTGTTGAACAAACACTGCTGCAGCACTAGCTTACTATTTTACTAGAACATGTTTTGTGGACCCTTGTTTACATCATCAGCTATATGTCAACTGTTAAATGGATTGTATAATTTTTAGAGGATATACTGTTTGGCTCTGGCAGACATATTAACTTAAAATTTGTATGTTCTTTTTTTAAGTGTTTATTAGTAATAATAATTGGAGGTACTCATTTTGCTGCATAAACAATAAACACAACAAAAAATATTTTAAAGCAATGGATTCTGTGATTGTATTCAGTAATTGTATTATTTTTGCAAATTATCACAAAAGGTTCAAATTGCAGCAAAATTGACTTATTTTGTGATAAATATGAAATTCTAGTAATATCCATAGAAAATAAGAGGTTTCCAATTCTCTTTTTGTGCATAAGGCCCATCTAAAAAAATATACACAATAAAAATTAAAAATAAAGTAACTAGTGAGAAACATGTAGCCAAAATAACAAGAATTAGTGAAGCAGATATACATAAAACACTGATATAGTTACATAAATGGCACAAGATTTCAAACAGCATATGTAACTATTTCAGAGTTTGGCACCATTTGGACTTGTGAGATACTCCCCCATTGACTTTTGAAGTTGGATACCTGGAAAGTTACATTATCCATGCCATGGGGGATGATATAATTAGACCACGTGAGCTTAGGAAACTTTTTGGTCTAAGTTTCCCACGCATTCACCATTAGAGCTGAGGGGAAAATCCCTGATAAAATCCTCAGTTAGGAAACTGATCAAAATGGGAATTGAACCTGGGCCTACTGCTTAGGAACTATAAATGCTACACAATGGCAAAATTTACCAGTTCATAAAGACATACTTGTGGAGAGAACATAATGTCCTTAATACCAGTGGTATTCACTCTTACCTGCACACTGTATGGTGAATAAAAAACAATCTTTAGTTGGTGGTGTGAGAAAAGATGCAAGTACAGATAATTAGTAACTAAAGGTTGTGTATGGTGAGATGATGCAAAATTTGCATCAATAAAATTATATCAATATATGATTATCACCAAGAAAATCAAGTATATGACAAGCTTACAGTTAAAATCTTCTGGGTTGTTTCACCATGGTCTATTGTTTAATATGCTACCATAGCTTTCACCAATTACTGTGGCTGGCATCATCGGTGGATGATGAGCAACACCTGACTGCTAAAAGATGACAGGATATATCCCAAAGCTATGGTAGCACATTAAACCATGGACTATGGCAAAACAGCCCAAAGGATTTTAATTCTTTTAATTATAACATTAGCCATGAAAGCCTAAGAAGTATCATTCATACCACTTAGACAAAAACCAACCAGAAAAGTCAATGCCATATCTCCGAACCTCATATGAGTAAATGTATAGTTGGTTCAAATCTGCCAAATCCATGTATTCTTACTTAGACATTCTCCAGGAATTTTCTGGCAATTATTACAAAAATCTCCAGTAGCAAACTAATTGGTAGAAATGTAAATTGTCACATTTTATAACTTAGTAAAATCTTAAGCAGCATTATGAAAAATATAACTTTATTGCTGATGTAGTGCTGGAATTAGAAGGCTGTGACACTCCATTTGTTGGTTTCGAAAATAACTGAAGGATGAATATTATGACTTCTGGTCATAATGTTGAATTAATTATTAATGTCATTGAAGGATCAAGTGATTCATTAAGAAAAGAAATAAATAACTCATACCAATATTTTCAATATTAATTCAATTTGGAATTGAATACAGTCAAACATGCATTAATAATCTCTTTTGAGTCGAAATATTTTGAACACTCTTTATGGTTTCACTTACATAGGATTTGCTCAGGACATGTTTCATGGAACAATTGTCCACATCCTCAGCTGTTAAACAACTGTTCGATTATTCCTAGAAGTTGGGTGGGTGGATAGGTAGGTATCTGGTTTGACTCTGGTGGTCTTGTGATAAACTTGAATAAAGAGCTGTCCTCTTCCAGAATGTCAAAATTAATAAGGTTTTGCTCATGATTTTATGTAAATTCTTCCCCACATGTTTATTCTTTTGGTATCTGAACAAGAGTTAAAATATGGGAAATTCAACTAAAAAGCATGTATGGCCAATTTGTTATTTATAATTTAAAATAATTCATTTCACCAAACTAATGTAATCCAAGTAAAAAGGAAAATGTTCATAACTTTGAAAAATTATGGAATTTGCCCAATTCTAAATAATTTAAACAATCTGGCTTTATGGTTGGGTACCTGGATTCATGTTAAAACTAACAGTATAAAAATGCTTAGATCATACAGACACTAAACTGGTACCTTTGGATTTTACAAATACTATATTACAGTCATTGCATTCATCATTAATTGTATATTATAGTCTATTTGGGCAGTTGTTCATCCAATAATGCAGAGAGATTTCTTCACAGTGTGATAGTCTCATAAACCCAAGGATGCAGGTTCAATAATGGCCAGGGTCAATAATTTTTTGGGGACTTTCTTGCAAAAAATAAAGTCTCTTTTTGCAAAATTGAAAAAAATTCATGCAAAGAAATAATGCCTCTAGAGATAAATTAAGAGAGAGGAACCCTCCAGTGTTTTAAGTTTTATTGCACTGTTGACTTACAGGCACCTGTTCACAGCACTATTACCTGATTTGCCCTTGACTTACTTGTAGTGAAGCACACTCTTCCATTACCTTGCTCTTATCATTTCACAATATTCTGCAAGAGTTATACTTAATTTACAGGCATTAGCATCACCTGGATTTTTCTCAAGCAGGAGCAAAAATCAACATCATTCCAAACATGTTATTCTCAGTCCCCCATTTATGATGCCTTTCACTACTGCAAGGATATCAGCAGCTCTGGCCTTTTGAAACAATTGGGACACATTTCATGAAAGTACACGTTTCATAATAATGCAATAATTACAGCTACAAATAACCAATGACTATGTTTCACAAAAGGATTCTTATAAATGGTTGGTGGTTTCTAGTAGCAATTTGGGATGTTGATATTTATTATTTTTTCCTAGTTTCCCAATTATTTTTCATTTGTTTGTTGCCATCTAGTTGGCTGCATTTCAGTAGATGTTCTTTGTTTAAGATAGTATTCACGTCCTTACACAGTAGGCAGTGGTTGTCTTCAACTAATTTCATCCTGAAGAGATGTTCTGACAGACAATCATGCCCACCAATTAAGCAAAATTGGGCAACTCCAATTTTTCTTGGTTTGAATAAAAGATGTATGAGTATTTAGATCTTCCCATGGTTTTCCTTTCAGTTTTTGTTTGATATTTTGTTCTTGTTCAATTATTAATCTTTTTACGAGTTTCAATTTAGAAGTTCTAGTTCAAAAAGTGGTTTTAATTTTATGGTGCCTCCTTTTCTGCTAAAGTATCAGCAATCTCATTCCCCTTCAATCTCACATGGCTCGGGATCCATTGTAAAATTATTTCTGTATTTCGGATCTGGATTGTAGATGTAATTTTCTTATTTCATTTATAGCATATATTGGTGGGTAACTGTAATTCATTATACTTTGTAGTGCTGCTTTAGAGTTACTTAAGATAAGTTCTTTCATTTATGTTAGGTCTAGACAGCAGTTTTTCTAAAGCTCTTCTAATGGGCATTATTTATTTATCAAAATTGTTAGCATGCTGTTCCAAAAATGTATATTGAGAGAATTCTTCACAGTATATCCCAAAGCCTGCTTCTTCATTTTAAAGAGATCCATCTGTGCACAATCTACACCATGTATCAGTCAGTTATTGTTGTTTAGAGTACTAAGTGCTGTCAATCTTAATACCTCAGGTGGGTCGTTCTTCTTGGAAACCATTGTATCCAGATTTAATTTCACATTGATATCTATATATTGTAAAGGATCGGTTGGTATAATGAGAGTTTTAGTACTTATTTTTAAAATTTTGTCTAAATCTTCTTTTTGTATGTAATTTTTGAAAGTCTGTTGTGTTTTTAATCGTTGTGTGCTGTCAGGAATATGACATTATTTATTCCTGTGTTGGTTACGTTTTAATTTCTGTCTCAGTATAGCCGTTTTAATATCTAGCTCTATTTTAATTGGCAGGTTGTTGGTTATGCTCTGCATTGCAGCAGTTGGTGTTGTTTTAACGACTCCTGTTACTGTACTTAAGGATCTAGATTGTGTTGTATCCAAGTTGGTTGTTTGTTGGGAACATTATCTCACTTCCATAAAGCAGAATGGGCTTTATGTTATCTTTTGTACATGTCATTTAGGAGACCTATAGATTCTCTCCATTTGACGCTTGTTGACTTCTTAATATGTTGTTCTTCTATTCACTTTCTTAGTTATATTGTCTATCTGTTCAGAGGAGGAATGTTTTTGTCAAGTGTTAAACCAAGATATTTACTATGTTTTTTCTCTTGTATTAGTTCATTATTTATTTTAAGTTCTAAATCATCTATAGTGTGTTGAAGCTTGAAAAACAGGAAAACTGTATTTTTAGTGTTTTATTTCCATATTGTTGGTGGATGCCCATGTTTCCATTTATTGATAATTTTCTGCATTTCATTTTCTAGTTTTTTGTAGATCTGTTTATTCTGCTTATTTTTATGGCTAATCCATATGGCGATATCATCTGCAAACAACCCCATATTTGCCTTTGGGAAATCAGCTAATGTTTTGATGTCATCTATGAAAAAATTAAAAAGAATTGGACTGGAGACACCACTTGAGGAAGGTCTACTTTATTCCATTTAGAGAGGACATTATTCCATTTTACAGCTTTGGCTGCGCAGTAATCCCACCTCCTCATGGTGAATCTGGGTAATGCTAAGCAGATTACAGATATGGCAAGTTTACCAATATATAAGAACTGACATATACAATAATGATTTTCAACGCTACTCAAGAGTGCCGGTTGTTTATCAGGCAGCATCCAAATTATAACAGTTAATTATGAAATTGCTTATGTTTACATTTTGTAGTGATCACATATCGTCGGAATGACCAATTTTCTACTGCTACATCTGATTTGAAGTTATATGTTGTGGAAGCTATTCAAGGACTGTTCATAATTACATACCTTAGGTGTTGCTTATTGACTGACTGCTATTTAAATAACATTAGAATCTAGAACATTAACTCACTACCTGTAAAGTAATTGTTATCCTCATTCATTGTTTTTGATGAACATGTTGCTACCTTTTTTGATAATGGGTCAACATAAATTGAGTCATCCTTAATGGGGGCCAGTCCTGGTGGTGTAGTAGTAACCAAACTTGCTTCCTAAACCCAAAGTCATGGGTTCGATTGCAGCCAGGACTGATGCACTTTGTTGCAATAAAAACTGCTGAAGCATTGTCTTTTGCATATCTTCTTTCTTTTAAAACAAATGTTCTAATATGTATGATGATGGGCATGAGACGTATAAATGAAATACTTCATCAATTATCATCAATATCACAACACAATTAGTGATCCTTCACAAAAAACTAAATGTGTTTTCAAGAAAACAGTGACTCAGGCCTCAATGAGGAAAACTGCTATGTGATACTATGGGATCATATATTTGATTGTTGTTGCAATGCTACCTTGTTAATGAGTTGGCAAGAAAGCTTTTCTTCCAGGGCAGGCTATTTACTTTCTGCTGTGTTAACATCTACATAAGGATAAAGAGAAAATTGTGACTCTCATTGTATGACTTTTATTTCAAACAGTTTATAATAACAATTATGAAACTGACACACAGAAACCCATGAAAGATATCATGAATCACTATTGCAAAAGACAAGTCACTCTCCAATAAAAATTTTCTTTTTAGAATTCCTAATGCACTTTTTAAATTCATTTATATATTTGATTGAAACTTAAGTTGTTGATAGTTTATTTTAAAAAGGAAAGGGAAAACTCTTAAGTTAAATGTGAACCATAACTAATCGCTATTATAATTTCCTGTTGTAATAGGTACTGTTTTATTATATAAAATATAGTGAACTTTTGTAACAGTGGTGTCAAATATTGAGTCAACATTGTAACATACACACCACTAAAATTCAATAGAATGGAAGACTAGTTTCGGGAGCTATTTGCTCCTATCATCAGTTCCTGGTCGACTGCCGGTCTCGTTGTTTGTGGTAGGTCGATTCATCTCTGGTGGAGGTTTAATGAACTTTTGTATTAGTACATCACTTGGCGGGATTTCGAAGTTAAAAACTTTCTCTTTATTCTTCCAAATATAGATGTTTTCCCAGACTGTAAGTTCAGTTTTTCCTTTAATATTTTTAAGTAATTTGGGGTTTTTATTAATGCAATATTGTTCTTTCCAAAAGTACCAAGCTACCGCCGATTTTTCTTTTTGTTTTTGGTTTATATTCCTAATGTGTTCTTTAGCTCTGGTTTTTATGTTTCTTTTGGTCTTTCCAACATAAAAATTTGATTGTGAAAAAATTTATGTTGGAAAGACCAAAAGAAACATAAAAACAAGAGCTAAAGAACACATTAGGAATATAAACCCAAAACAAGAAGAAAAATCAGCGATAGCTTGGCACTTTTGGAAAGAACAACATAACATTAATAAAAACCCCAAATTACTTAAAAATATTAAAGGAAAAACTGAACTTACAGCCTGGGAAAACATCTATATTTGGAAGAATAAAGAGAAAGTTTTTAACTTCGAAATCCCGACAAGTGATGTACTAATACAAAAGTACATTAAACCTCCTCCAGAGATGAATCGACCTACCACAAACAACGAGACCGGCAGTCGACCAGGAACTGATGATGGGAGCGATGGCTCCCGAAACTAGTCTTCCATTCTATTGAATTTTAGTGGTGTGTATGTTACAATTTCGACTCAATTTTTTAAAATGTTAACTCTTTTATTATTTTGCATTCAATGTAACATGCTTAATCTTTCCTGAGTAGGATATTTAGAACACTCTTTATGGTTTCATTCCATGAGATTTATTCAGGAGATGTTTCATGGAACTTTTTCCGCATCATCAGCTGTTAAACGACTGTTGGATCATTTGTAGAAGCTGGGTAGGTAAATGAGTATAACCTTAAGAATTTTGATATCCCGGAAGCAGACAGCACTTTATATAAGTTCATCACTAGATCACCAGAGTCAACTCAGATATCTACCTACCCAGCTTCTACGAATGATCCAACAGTCGTTTAACGGCTGATGATGTGGAAAAAGTTCCACAAAATATATGTCCTGAGTAAATCTCATGTGGTGAAACCATAAAGTGTGTTCTAAATTATCCTACTCAGAAGAGATTAATAATGGAGTGTTTCACTGTGTTTGATTCCAAATTGAATTAATATTTAAAGTAACCTGCTTAGTTGCTTTGGTAGCATTATTATGTAAAATTTCACAAATTCTGTGACTCATTGTGCTGATGCATTGTGGAGTATTGTACATTGAACGGGTGTATAACAATGCCAAAAACAACAGTTGTGAAGTTCATCTGTGAAAATATTATAATTAGGAATCACACCTGAGAAAATAAAGCGTGAGCTCTTGTGTTAAAAAATAAGCTTACATTCGAAATTACAAATTATAAAATAGAGTAAATACAGCAATGATTTCTGAAGAATGATGGCCTATATTTTAAAAATTTTTAAAAACTTCTTTTTAAAAATATATGGAACTCACACAGTGAAGCTAGTTATATGATTAAAAGTATGATACCGGTTTTGAAGACATCTGGCTGGAAACTCCAACGGCTATAATGGAAGTGAAGTTCCATCCTGGTGGTATTTTGATGAATTTAAAGTTGGTGTTTTCTTCCCTTGGAATATCGAAGTTCATTAACCAATCTCAGTATTTAAAAATATAATTTTTGTTCCCATATAACCAGTTGTATAGGCCCTTGCGCTGCTTTTAACAATTCCACCTTTCTTATAATATCATGATTTTTGGTCCAAATATGATAAGCCACCGCCGACTTATCCGTCTGCTTATATTTTATGTTCCTAAAGTGTTCTTTTAAAAGTGTACCCATATTTCTCTGTTTTCTCAATATAAATCTTTCCACACCCCGCACAAGTTATTCTGTAAATGCCTGCTTTTTTCTCCTGTGAGGTCCTTTCAACTGTCTTGTCCTTCGGAATGTTTTTCAAATTAAATCTATTGATAGGTGCCAGTTTTATATTAAAACATTTAAAAACACTTTGGAATTTTTTCATTGACTTTGGATGGCATGTAAATTTTTTAAAAATCAGTTTTTCCTTATTTGACGATGACGTCGTGGTATCTTTAATAAGTTTCTTTCTTTGAAATCTTTTAAGCTTTTTTTGTACCAAACTTCTATTAAAACCATTTAAAATTGCAATATCTTCTATTTTTTTGTATTCTTTACTAATCTCTTGTTTACTAATTGGTAAGGTAACCATTCTATATGCCATACTGTTAAAAACTGCATATTTGTGCGTTATAGGGTTAAAACCATCTGCTTTGGTGTGATCAACTGTGTTTGTGTCTTTCCTGTATATACCGAAGCTCAGATTCCCGTGGCTCTTCATGATTTTTGATATCTAAAAAAGGCAGCATATTATCCATTTCCTATGTAAAAAAGATGTTTCTATCTTGTATATTCAGAAGTTTTAAGGCATCATTAACCAATTTTTTGTTTACTATTGAGAAAATGTCAATATATCTATACCAACTTTTAAAAATGTATGGGAAGGCAGAGGTGATATGCATTTAAAAATAACTCATGTAGAGGTTAGCTAAAATGCAGATAAAGGACTACCCTAGCAAGTCCAGATCGACATATCTCAAACGATTTTAATCATATGACTAGCTTCACTGTGTCAGTTCCATATATTTTTTAAAAAGAAGTTTTTAAAAAATTTTAAAATATAAGTTACAGGTCTTGGAACTATATAGGAACACAATTTAAGAAAACTTTGTGTTAAAAACCTCGGAAAAATGGAAGATTCATCTTTAATTATGGGAAATTTAACAATAATATTTACAATATGAAAAAAGACATAAAACTTAAAGAAAACACCAGACTCATAATAGCAGACATTCACTTTTTAAAATTGTGCCAAAACCACAACACATGTCCAAACTTTGCAAGAAAGGCCGTTAAACATAACCACAATAATCGAGAACAATTTGCAGCTGAGAAAAAAATTATTCAATTAGAAAAAACCAAATATTACACAAAACTAGCAAACATAGATTTTAAACTTTATGATATGCACATCCTAATTACAAAAAAGTTAGGAAATATTATATGGAACATTTTGATAAGAAACACATTACAATGCATACAATTTTGGGTTAAGGAAAAAGTAAGCATTCAAAAAAGAAAGTTTGGTAATTTGAATCAAAATTTGAAGGAAATAAAAAATTCAGAACCAAAACAGAGTCACGTGGTAAATTTATACAAAAAAAGTTTTAACAAAGGAGAATTAGCCTTTATCGATAAAGGTTTAACAACTTGTGTTAAACACTCTAGTAATATACAACATAATATAGTAGATCTGGAAGTTGCCATTGAAAATTTAAACTATAAAGAAAAAGAAATAGGCAGTAAAATCAGAAAAAGTTTTTAAAGAAATTAAAGAAAGGAAATCACCAATAATCAATGCTTACAGAAACATCAGATCATTAACTGAAAAAGTTGTAATTTATAAAAAGGCAGATAAAGGAAACAAAATAGTAATATTGGATAAGGATGAGTATGTTTCTAGAATGCAAGGGTTGTTAAACAAAAATCAATTTGTTCAAATTAATTTAGCTCCATTAAAAAATGTACCAAATTAGTGAATTATGCCATACAAATTTGCATGGTCATTTCGAATGCAACTAAATACAAATTAAAACAGAATAATCCTGTAATAACAAAGATACATAACTTGCCTAAAATTCACAAATCTGGAAAAAGTATGCGACCTATCATGTTAACACCCTATCATATTTTTTTAGTCAAATGGTTGCCAAGTAGAAGTAAAGAACGCTAAGTTATTGCTGTCTGATACATTAGTATCCTTCAATGTAGTTTCACGATCCTTCCAAGTATACCGAAAGAAAAACTTCTATCTCACTTAGGTGAGTGGTCAATGAGATTGGAATCAATGAGGTACATAAAAAGAATATATAAAACTAACTAAAATTTGTACAAAACAATCTTATTTTACTTTCAGAGGAAAAGTTTACAAACAACAAACTGGGCCTGCTATGGGTAGTTCTTTATCTGCTTTTTATCTAACCTCTTCATGAGTTATTTTGAAACGCATATTACCTCTGCCCTCCCATACATTTTTAAAAGTTGGTATAGATATGTCGACAATTTTCCAATAGTAAAAAGGGCCCATACAACTGGATATATGGGAAAAAATTTACATTTATAAATACAGAGATCGGTTTATGAGCTTTGATATTCTGAGGGAAGAAAATACAAACTTTAAGTTCATCAAAATACCACCAGGGTGGAACTTCACTTCCATATAGCTGTTTGAGTCTCTAGCCAGTTGTCCCGAGGCCGAGGATGAAGACGAATGTCTTCGAAACTGGTATCATAGCAATAAGAGTGTTTAGGTTGACATATCTCAAATGATTTTAATCATGATGGCCTATGTTAGTGCTCGACATGTCACCCTTGCCCTCTCCTGCTGATGCCCATGCTTGTAGGCTCATATGATCTGAGGTTCTAAGCACTAATTAAAGTAATACAGCATCTATTTAAGGCACAAGTGCATGAATGCCTCATATGTGAGCAGACAACCTGCTTTCTTTAGTTTATTCATTTCCTGTTGCACTTATTTGTTAGGGAAAGAGCAGTTTACCGGCACATATAATAAATAGAGGTTCAATCAATGAAAAATTAAAATAACTATTAATTTAAAAAATTAACAGTCATATAAAACTTCACTTTACCTGAAAACCGGATTTGATGCTGGCTACTGAACACCTAGATCCACAGGTTTCACACTGCAGGAAGAAAAGGCGAGTGTCCTTTTGGAGTATTGTATCTGGAGAACGGCATGTATGACAAGTAACATACTCTTTGATATATCTTCTAAGCACATTTTCTATTTGTTTCTGTTGGAACCTTCCTTTGATAATGAGCTGATTGTTTCCATCCACAGAACCACTAGTACCCAATTCAGCAAGCAAGAAATCTAGAAGATGTTTGGGTTGCCGATGTAGCCTGTCAACATTTATTTTACACTGAAGAGACTCTGATCCTTTAAATATTTGTAATTCTCTATATTTATATATTTTTCATTGCCCAGGTATTATATTTGACAGAATTTCATCTAGGAAAACATTTCTTTAACAAATACTTATATTGTTTAAGGATTCTGTAACAACAGAGATTGAAATTAGCCATCATTTTTCATTTGTGTGCACTGAATGCAGGCTTGTTTGTCTGACTATATTATATTAGCAAAGGGAAGTTGAGAGGGGGAGGGGTTTACGATTTTCCTTTAACCTTTAGGAAGATCATATTATTTTGAAGATTTTTCTTTAATTATGTTTCACTACTGAGTTATCAATTGATTTTTTTCTAATTAAAAAATGTTCCAATACTCACTGCAAATGTATATGCCATTAGAGAAAATAATTAGTAACAAAATTAAATATTATTCTTTAGTAGTGAAACTTGCGTAATTAGGAAAAAAGACAAAAATAAAACTGAAAGCTCAGAAATGATATTTATGAGAAGGTTATTAGAAGCATTTCTAAGAGATAAATTGAGAAGTACAGACATATGGATCTGGATTTAAGAAATAGTACAGTATCAGAAGTAATTTACTGCCAAACGAACTGGCAAGAGTATATGAATCAGATGTCCCCTGACAGACTACCACAGCAATCATTTCTTTGTAATCCAAATGGAAGACGGGATACAAGATGGCCAAGTACTAGATGGAAAGATAAATTTAAAGAATAAAATACCTTTGGTGCAGAACGTGATAAGCCCAATCCTTAAAAAAGAAGAAGAAAAATTAAATACAATTACACCAACAAAATAAATATATGATCACTATATTTTTTAGTTTAATCAAAAATTAAACAGAGTATATTTATGTTGTATGTTTATTTCATTGTGTAAATTAAAATGTACTCTACTTTTTGGCATGTTTTGGCACTCATTCTCAACTTCTCAAGATCTCTTATTGCTTTTGGTGACTAGGGCAGAATAACCATAATTTCATGTGTTTGTTTTAGTTGAACTTGGAGAGAGGGTGTTCAACAATTTTGATGCACATCAAGGTATTAATTAAAATGTTAATTGGAATTTGCACAGTGAAGCCAATCATACAATTGATATTATTGTATGTTAAACTATGTATGCCATAGTTAACAAAAAAACTCATTGATGATGGCTAAAAAAATTTTAATATGCAAGATAGAAACATACGAAACAGAAACGAATAACATGTTGCCATTCTTAGATATTAAAATGATGAAACGTCATGGAAATCTGGAATTTGGAATATACATGCATATATTTTAAAAAATTTTAAAAAATTCACATATCATCCATGGGCTACAAAAAAATTTCACAATATTCTTAAAGATTTTAAGATTGGTACCGGTTAATAGATTTAATGTTAAAAACCTAGTGATACACAATGTTAATGACAGTATTCTACAAGAGAAAAAAGCAAGTATTTACAAAATAAACTTTGCAGAACGTGAAAAAATCTACATTGGAAAAACAAAGAGAAACATAGGCACATGGTTAAAGGAACATTTCAGGAACATAAAGTGCAAGTAAATAGAGAAATCAGCATATTTTTGGACAGAAAATCACAACATAGTGAATAAAGCAAAATTATTAAAATCAGTACAAGGACCTACAGAACTAGCACTTGGGAGAAAATCTACATCTACAATTATAAAGACAGTCTAATGAACTTTGACATTGCCAGGGATGAAAACATAATATACTACAAGTTTAGTTTATCACACCGCCATCAGAAACAGAATACACATTCCCACATCTTAACGAATTATCCGACAGTTGAATTTTAGCCTATCTGATAAGAACAAAATGTTCTCGAAACAGGTTCTATATATTATGACAAGTAAAGTGAAGCATAATTATCATCATACAATAATATCAATTACCAAGACATTAGTTTGAAATTTGAAATGCTAATTGGAACTTTTACAATGAAGCTAATCACATAATTAAGAACATTGTATGACTGAGTCAAACTACAGACCATTATTGGCTCCACTTACTTGTTTAAATGTAGTACATGTTTTGCAGACCACTATCTGCATCATTAGCTACCCGTCGACTCAATAAGAGTGTGTAGTTCTACTCAATCATATAATGATCTTAGTTATAATTGTTGGGGTTAGCAAGAAAGATCTTGAAGATGACAATCAAAGCTTCTACCCAAATCAAATATACAAAAATGTACAACAACACTGCTACTAAAACTAGTAATACCATCACCTGAAAGAATCATTATGGCAAATGTTCAAAAGTAGTTATACCAGCTTCATTATTACTAGTTTTTTCTCACTGCATTAGAGTGAAATGTATATGACTATTTCACTAATGAGATGTCATCTTAAAATCGACCAATGAAACGAAAGAAAATTTTTAATTTTGACTAATCACAGCCAGATACTGCAGTGAAATTTTGAAAAAAATTTATCAAATCCGTTTTATCATGCACTGTGCATTTGTCTTGTGGTCTATACATCCACTATATAATTCCTGAGCGTGTTCACTGACCACTTTTGCTAACAGGCTGTGGGGAGCTATTGATAGCAACAAAGATATGGACAATGGACAATCATAATGCAAAATGGAGGGTTCTTCAAATAGATATTCATAAGTATAACATTTTATGCAAGTGTAAATATATTGTGCATGAATTTTAAATATATATATATAAAACTTTTATTCTTATTCTATTCATGAAATAGTCCTAAACTTGTACTTTGCTCTTCTCTACTGGCATTCTTCTGTTGTAAGATGGCTTGAAAAGGTTATTTGTACGCCAAGTTTGGAGGATTTTATTTTATTCGTGAAATAGCCCTGAGGGTCCGAGTTTTCCAGATAAATTCATCAGCAATCTCAGACCCTCTTGTGATATTACTTGTGACAATTTTTTACAATTTGTTTTCTCATACTACTTTGTTTCTAAGAAAGAAATAGTGAAGGTGTCATTGCCAGAATAAAAATCATTGAAGTTATCGTTTCCCAAGATAATCAGCATTTAATTTAGTCAATTTTGCTAGGAAGGAAATTCAAATACTTGAGCTCTTAATTTACGCTATAAAACAAACAAACACTAATTTACGTAAGCAAATACCAGAAAGTACTCTCAATTTTAAACTAATTGTTTACTATTAAGGAAAATTAGATATAACCTGATGTAGGCAGTTCAGGTTATTTATTCCATTTTTCAACAGTGATTTACATAATAACACAAACATAAAAGGCTGACTGAAGCCTGCAAATTCCGAGTTTTTATGTTTAGGTTTAAGGTTATTTGGTAATATGATATAATCCACTGAGATGAAAACAAAATAAAAAATTAAACACCACCATACGAATATTATGACAATTTTTATTACATTTTCAAAATGCTCCCCCACAACACACACATTTTTCTTGAATTTTGTTCAGTTATTCCAAAAACCTGCATTGTTTTTTTATTTTCTTCTGCAGCTCAAAAATTCTTTCTTGCAAATTTTAAAATCTGGTACCCCAGGAATGTCACTACAAAGGAGGGCTTGGGGAAACTATTGCATTCAGATCCAATGATATTGGTGACCAACTAATAAATTAAACTTTAGGAATCCATTACATTTCTACTTAGGTGTGGAGGTGTTGAGTCACGAAGCTCTTTTTATTATTGGGATAATATACTAAAGCAGGAGTGAGAGAGCTTCCGTCAAATGCTGACGAAGAATTATTGGACCAGATAAGAATGCCCATGATTCCTGCCAAATTTTAGCCAAAAATCTTTTTTGAAAATTGATTTGGTTTATTCTGTATCCATAATTTGTGTCTAACATTATAGAAATTAGTTGTTCATTTCTTGTTAAATTTGCTTCATCCATGAGTAATAATAGAAGTGGAAATTCATCTTGTTAAAGAAAATGCTCCAAAAGTGCTACCTTAGGAGCATAATCTACTTCAGAAAGATGCTAGATTTTGTAAGTTGCTCTTAATGTAAACTGCAAACAAGCCACTGGGACACCCTCTGCAAAGCAAACTTTCTAACTCTACTTCCAGATTCTTCTTTCATTTTGTCTTTTGCTATGCTACTTTGAAATATGTTACATTCCACATATCTAGAAATCTTTGGCAAATGTGAATATACATCCTAACTTGCAAAATTGCAAAACTCTCCTGCATGTAACTGTTTTCATAATTCATGTCACAGCAACCCAAATGGTACATCTTATCATACCTGAGCAATATTTCCAGATCTCTGAAGTATTATATTGTGCCATCTTGTAACCGATACTTCTTTTTTTGGAATAAAACCATTATTGATAGTTGACGTGAGCTGTCAGGCACACATACTGTATTTAATTCCCCACTTGCATCGTCATGCCACTTAAATTAGCACAAAAAATAACAGGCATTGCAAGACTTATCAGAAATATGTGAAGTTGCTGCTCTCAAAAGACATTTTAACATGTTGAAAACAAGGTTATCTTATATGTGCCATAAACCACAGTTCCTGACATGAATTTGAATATAATTTGACATAAAATGTATTAAAAAACCAACAATTTTTGTTTGTCCCAAAAAGGACAAAATGAAACAAACATTTTTATTCACTTTA
Source organism: Metallyticus violacea (assembly GCA_030762175.1). Classification (NCBI taxonomy): domain Eukaryota; kingdom Metazoa; phylum Arthropoda; class Insecta; order Mantodea; family Metallyticidae; genus Metallyticus; species Metallyticus violacea. The sequence continues at coordinate 37,729,060 of CM060845.1, read as the reverse complement.
TCAGAAAGCATCTGGCAAAAAGAAAAATCACAATTACACTTTCATTCTGTAAATAAAAAAAATTATAAAGGGTTCGCTCCATCCAAAAATGTCTCTTTTTAAAATATGTATTTTACAGCATATATGGACATGGTAAAGCTGAAATTAACTATTATCAACATGTAAATGTAAATTAACTGTCATAAAATAATATCAGTTATTATTGCTTTAAGAGAATAATCTGAGAAGAATGTTCTGATATGTGCAATTTAAAAGAAGTTGACCTTCGCTATTTTTAAAAATTTCAAAAGGATAGTTGTCTTTCTCTTTTCAATTCAAACTGCAGATTGTAGTTACGAGTTCTAACTGCTTGATGTAAAGCAATTAATTCATATTGAAAAAGATATCCTTTCAGTGTCAAATGCGAATATTGTTGTTGCAAACACTTGCTCTCTAGCTCTTCTTCATTTGCTTCTTTAGACTTTCATTAACTAATTCTGCAGCATCTAATGGGGGTTACATTGTAAGAATCATCAATGACGCATTACACCAATCTTTAAAAAGAAGTGATACTTATCACATTCCAGCTATTTCATTTTTATATTCTCCATGACTAAACCCTATGTATTTGAAACATGTCTTCAGGTTTTGAGAGGAAGTTTAATGATGCTACAAACATGCATATGGCATAATATTTATAATTTTTTCTTCCTCAAAGAAAGAAATGTTCTTCTATATTATTACCTTCTGACAGGGACTAGAGAGTGAAGCTTAGCAAGTAGAAAAACCACTCTCACATGCCTCAAGCAGGATATAGCATCTTGAAGGTATCCTGAACATTTATTAATAATACTTTGAGGGTAAGTCAAAAGCTAAATTACCCTGAAACAAAGGAACATGTATAATCGAAACCATCCAACAGCAAATAAGTCATATAAAAGCTAGCCGACTGATGTGATGGAACTTCCAAAAATCAGACTGGATAACTGTTCAGAAACTAATTGGCAAAAATTTTGAAGATTATGACTTGGAGGAAAGTCCACTGAAAGTAACACAAAACTAATTAATACTGCAACAAGAAGAAGAAGAAGAAGAAGAAGAAGAAGAAGAAGAAGAAGAAGAAGAGGGAGGAGGAGGAGGAGGAGGAGGAAGAGGAGGAGGAGGAGGAGGAGGAAGAGGAGAAGGAGGAGGGAGGGAGGGAGGAAGGAAGGAAGGAAGGAAGGAAGGAAGGAAAGAAAAAGAAAAAAGAAAAAAAGAGGATACCTAGAGGAAAGGGTATTAGGTACTAACCTTTTTGGAATCAGAAATTAACCAACTTAAACAGAGACCAAGATAACACAATATAGCAGAAATAACAATAGATCCTAACTTACTTAGAGAGCGAAGAAAGAAAACAGCATTTCTAAAGAGACACCAAGATAACACAAGAAATACAGCAGAAATAACAATAGATCCTAACTTAGAGAACGAAGAGAGGAAACAGCATTTCTAAAGAGAGAAATAAAAAATGCTAAGCAGGCATCATCATTCAATAAATTTAAATTCCTTAGTTAATTCACTATAGTAGTAATAGCACTAAAGTACAAAAATAAATTAATATATTAAAAATGTCCCAGAAACAAAACAAGAAATTCTTATCATCAACAACAAGTTGTCATTCACGATAAAGACATAGCCAACAGATGCATTACTCATTACAAAATTGCACATAAATTAAAAAGCGATAATGGGAAATTAAGCAAAATATTAAAAAGGCATAAGCCCAAGTTGTTTGCAGGCCATATCATCTATTTTATGGCAACTTTACAATTCAAGAACTAAACCAAACAATATTATCTCTGAAGAATAAAAAGAGCCCTGGGCCAGACGAAATTCATGGTAATACAATATGAATATAGGGAGAGCCAAAACTATTCAACAAGATCTAGAACAGTCAAGATAGCATTCCTGTTACCTGGAAAAAAGCCATAATCATTTTAAATTAAGAAGAAAGGGGTAGCAGCAGGTGAGTTGGAGAGTTAATAGGTGTATAAACTTAACCTCAGTGCTTCCTAAATTAATGGAGAAAATGGTCAGTTAATAAAATTAATTTATTAACTAAATCTCAAAATCTCCTTTCAGGCAGTCAAACAGGTTTTAGAAAGCAATATTCAACTATTGATCAGGTTTTACATTTAATACAGGATATTAAAAATGCCTTCAACAAAAGAGATACAATTCTTACTCTCTTTGTTGACTTTTCATCTTTAAATGATTCCCTCAAATCAACAGTATTTAAAAAGTTTATTCCATGATCATAGTAAAAATTCTTCTCTAAGAATACTTAATGGAATAAAAAATTGTTTTCAGTCTTAAGAAGTCTACAGTACATATGAGCTATTACGCACAAAAAACACATGATTAACCCCAAAATGGAGTTTGATGAGGCAGCCTTATACACATTTTTGTTTGCAAAATATGGCTTCATTACTAATTTTATCAATTTGTTTTTAATAAATGCTCTTTAGCAAACTACTGATTGAACACTACTATATTTTATAATGATAACACACTTACGTTTTGCAAATTTCTGTGAAGTTGGCAAAAGATGTTTTTTTTGTTCCTATGCGAACAACCTGTGGTGGTCGCATTACAAATTTTTGTTTCTTTCCTGCAACCATGTCAGGATTTTTATCCCTCATAATGTCAAAGACTCTGGTAAGCAACTCTTCATATGTATAATCTCGGTCTTCACCAAACCATGTTGACTGGCTATCCTCCACTGAAAAACAATTTCATGAGCAATGTGTGATAAGAGCAAAAATATGTTTTACTATATTTATTCTAAAATAAATAAAGGAACAAAACCTTAATAGTTAAGCCATTTGAACAGTTACAAAAATCTTTTCAACTTTCACTTTGGTTTGTTTTGTATTGCCAGCAAAAAAACTATGCTTGTTGCATGCAATTACTTATTAACACAACTACTTTTTATTTTTTAATTTTTTTACAGTTAGGCCAATATCATTGCAGATAGGGTTACTAACCATTCTGATTTTTTCTATACTGCTCAGAATATACAGCACTTTCAAATGAACATTCATTTATGAGAGCATGCTCTCTCCCATATGAGTGAGTCACATATACATATCCCCTAAATTCTAGCGCATAGATTGCTCATGCAAATTACAATTTCAATAACCACCTATCTTTGTCAGAGAAGATGTCGGAAATGATTTGCTTGTGCCATCACACATTTCTCAACTTTAGTGTGCCTTCAAATGCAGTTAGTTCTTATGAAATTGCTGCAATTTCTCTTCTCATATTGTCTTTCAGTTCTTCCAATGTACCTGAATTATTCTAATCCACTTTCCCCCCCCCCCCAAGTTACCCCATAAGTAGAAATTGCATATAGTTAAGATCTGGTGCATCCATATGGATGCCAAACATGGAGCCTCACTCAAGAACAACAGAACATCTGAATATACCAACGAAAGATGGAACAAAAAATACTAAGGGTATTGCTGAGGGACAAGGTATCCAATAAGAATCTAATGAAGATGTCAGGACTATTATATGTGGTAAGACTTCTGAATTCTAGATGGGCAAATATTTCCACCAAGTGGGATCCATGTATCAGCAAAACGGAAAGATACCAATTTAGAACAAGATGGGCACATTCCTTCAAGACAGCCATAGGAGCACATTAGGCCAGCACAGTTTGAGACAGATATATCTGAAGAGACCTGCAGAAGACAGTGAATCAAGAATAAATGCTTGGGTCAACGCAAAAGTGTATGAAAAATCACGGATCAACACAATTATGATGCAGTCATTTTTTCAGACTGAATGATCACCACAGAATGTAACTCAACTAAAGTGGATTAGCTCACCACTAGAGTCCCCTTTATTATAAGCTACCCTTGTAAAGAGGCCTTAGCCCTTAATGGGACAATGGGCTTTCATTTCATTTCAAGACCTGTGGACCAAGCTGGACATACCTTACTAACAACTCAATCCTCTTTTCCTCATCAGAGATTAGTTGTATGTATTCTATCAGAATCTTGTTGAAAAAATATGCAAGTTTACATTCAATGTCCAATAATTCTTCCAAGAATGTGTTTGTTATTGCTTTATCTCTGTACATTCACAATATTTTCATAAAATATACTCTTATAATTCTGTAAGCATTTACTGTATACCATGCATCAATTTTCTGATTCCTGCAATGGCATTTTGTGTACAAGATTTGGGTTTCTTTGCGGAGTGATTTATTTATGGACACTGTTTAACATCTCAGGTCATCAGCGTCCCATTCAACTCAGGGTGTGAAACAGTCGACAAATTTTGCTCAGAGGCCTCTCTTTCAGGCTTGAGGTTCTTTATCGTGCTGTAAATGTCTGACACGGGACCCATGGCTTTACTTCCCTTCCAAAGGAAACCATACTTAGAATTTTTACGCCCCAAAAAATACATCGGTCCTGGCCATCTTCGAACCTGCGATCTTCGGTTTAGGAGGTAAGTATGGTAACCACTACACCACTAGGACCGATGGGTTTCTTTGCACTTCAATACCAATTGTTCTGCATCATTATATAGAACCTTGCTTTGTCCATGAATAATATTAAATATCGCTCAATAGTCATTCTAACATTATCTATTTTTTGTGGCATTCTAAGGCAAAGTTAGCAAATTTCCTCTTTCTTGTGCAAGCCTTTACAGAGATTTCTTTAGACTTCATTCTAATCTTTCTCCATTTATGTCAAGTTTTCCCTCAGTAAGCTCATGATGCTTACTTTTATTTCTTATGGATCAGAGCTCCCATTTCTCTATATTTATTCACAAAATTATGAACAGTAAAACAGTGAGGTGTAGGGACATGGGGAATTTTCTTACAAATGGGCATTTATTATTCACATAGGAATAATATGTGGAAATTCTATGTTGCCAAGTGTACTGACTTTTGACATAACAGCACTGTATTACATATCAAATTTCCTGAATAGAAGTGCACTGCAATATAGCCATATTGTTGGGTCGTGTGAGTAAGAGGTAACAGAACTGAGCAAAATGAGTGCAGCATATCATCTATGATACAGAGCACTCTGTGACATCAAGTTGCAGTGGGAACAAGTGTGACCTAATCTCTTCCCAAATCAGATGCAATAGCAAAGAATTGTGTCACTGTTGCATGAAAGAATGCACTTCGTGTTTTTCTTTCTTTCTCATTCTTTCATACTGTCAAGTGGTCAGAATCACATCACGTTTCAAGTCTATGCTGACTGGGTGATGTATATCTTTCCTTAAATTGTTCATGAGCTAGTAAACTTTTTCCTTGCCAGTTTTTGTAGTGTTTAGTCGTAACTAAGAAGTTCTGGGGATGTAGGCTATTTCGATTTTTGACTAGAAATTAAAAAGAGCTTTTTGGTTGCCTTAATGTGACCCAGATTTGTTGTTTGTGTTACGTTATTTTAAGAGATATGTAAAAGGCATAAATTTAAAATATGAAGTCACAAAACAAGCTTGCTCTTGAGAAACTTTGCCAATTGGCTGTTGCATTTACTGGGTAGTACTGTTTTCAAGAAATGTGTTTCAGATAACTTAGTAATTTTGGTAACTTATCTTCCTTTCTTATTAACTGTATTTTATGTAAATTGTTGTAGCCCAGCTTGGCATGTTTTATTTGTGTCCCATTTTATGTAACTGTTTAGATAGGCCTCATGTATTGTAGAAATTTTTACAAGCTTAATTAAAAGTTAACCACTATTTAATTACTTACGCTTTTATTAAATTTTGTACTAAAATGTTTAACAATTGATTTATCATGCAGTTTCTACATTTAACACACTTAAATTTAACCATCAACATATACTATTAATTGTTTGTTTTTTAATAAGTAATTTATTTGTAATAAAAGGGGAGTAAAACTTGTTATTTTCTTAAATGTTGTGATAATTACCCTTATCTTCTATTTTAATGAACAATACACCTACAGTTCCTTTGGGGCTTTAACATTCTCTTTTTCTTTTCTTCCTTCCCCCCTTTTTCATGTTATTCACATGCAGCATAATTATAAACTTGATAACCATTACAAAAAGTAAAGAGTGGGCTAAGCAGAAGTTACAGCTTGAGTGCTGTAACAAATTATTAAACCTGAAAAGTGCATAGTGCTACAGATGTAGCTTCAGCATGGTTGTTAGTTATAATTAAAATAAACTGAGATACTACATAACAGAGTGATAATTGTGGTTATCTATAAATGCTGTTCTGCTGTTTTTAAGCAGACCTGCTCTTTGTCTTTTGAAGCAAATACAAAAAACATTTATAATAAAACTGCTCATACACAGGGAAGGTACCAGTTAAAATTACTTTCTTCTTATTCTTTTTAGAAAGTACTTGCAAATTCTTGTTCATTACATTTAACAAATTACTGAGGTTTGCAATAAAATATTTGTATTTAATAGCACAGAGAAACTACTTCTAACTAGAAACTGCTACATCAGTATGTTTGGCTAGAATTATTTGGTGTTTGGTGGCAGGAACTTTGACCCACGTTATAACAAATGGAGCAAAAATCACTTGTCTTACAATTTATCCCCTTAATAATACCTGAACAACACATATAACTTTTAGGCAGGGACATTAAAGGTCTAAGAAACAATGCAGCAGAATGTATTTCTACACTGCTCCAGCCTGAACTCCATCAGATGAACATCTATTTAAAAGCAATGCACATGTCTCTGTAGGAAAAAATAGGGACTCTTTCTGAACTCTGTAAAGTCTGGAATTTCATTTAAGTGGCACAATTCGAATATAATTTTAAAAAGCAATAATTTATTGAATATAAATTTCAGTTAATACCAAGTTCTTTATGCATACTTCTTTAACCAATTATCTATCAACAATGCATAACCACACATTTCCCAAGACTTCTCATTTCCCACTGTTGTGTCAAGTTATTACTTATTCTTTTCCTCTCTTTTCTTCTTGTTCTCAGTCATGGATTTGCCAAACAAATCGTAATTATTTAGTCAGAGGAAAGAAATGAGCATAAAAACAAATCACTAATGCTGGAAAGAGGTGAAAAACCTTTCCATTTGTTTTTGAACTTACAATTAAACACAACAGAGTTTAGATCTTGAACAGAACTGGAGAACTTCAATTTCCACTTATTTGTACCACCTGGTAACCCACTTTTCAATAAAATTTTATGAAAAAGCATGCTAATGGGCAAAAACACAATTTCAATCTCGGGCAATGTCAGCATATCGAAGTGAAGTTTATAAAACATTAATATCTTAGAAAGCTAAATAACAATGGTGAAGCTTGAATTAATATTTCATGGTTTTAAGCACAACCAAATTGACATTCCACAAAGAGATTAACAAAATGTTTAGCAGCAGCAAGTTTCTAAATTAGCAGCAAGTTTCATTGTGGCTGCACCTAATATGAATTAGTTAAATTTAAAATTAATTTTGTGTTGGAACTAATAGAGTGAAGCAATTAATTTATTCTTAATTACTGGGTCAATTTAATACCCTTATGCTCCACTTACCATTGACTTATACAGAACATGTTTCACAGGCTTTTGCCTGCATCATCAGCTGTGAGTTGACTGCCGGATTCGTTGTTGATTGGATGGACTTGGTGTGGCTCTCGTGGATATTTTATGAACTTTTGGATTAATTTGTCTTCTGTTAGGATTTCAAAGTTCATAACCTTATCTTCATATTTTTTTATAAAAATTGTTTTCCCATATTCCCAGTTCCAAGGGGCTATCTACGAATGTCAATAGTTTGACTTCCATTTCTATATCACGTTTATCTCTTCAAAAGTGACATGCAACCGCTGATTTATCTATCTGATTGTACCTGAGATTTCTCCATTTAGCCTAATTTCCAATACTTCTTTTTGTTTTGCCAATATATACTTTGTTGCATCCTGAACAGTTGATTTTGTAGATATGACTTCTTCTCATCAGTTATTCTATCATTATCACCGAAGTTTAGCAGATTATTTAGGCTGAATTTGTTCACTGGGGATAAAGTAATCCCAAACTCTCAAAATGCATACAAGACAGTTAAGAAATTCAAACAAGAAAAGAGGTTAAAATGGGTTACAATATTCTCAGCAAAAAAAGAAACTATCATTCACAAGAATTACTTATCATCCTTGGGCCACCAAAAAATTTTAGAAAATACTCTTGAGAGTTTGGGATTACTTTGGCTCTAGTGAACAAATTCAGCATAAATAATCTCTCAATTCCGGTGATGATAAAATAACCTGATGAGAAGCAGCCAGGAATGTATAAAATCAACTATTCAGAATGCAACAAAGTATATATTGGCAAAACAAAAAGAAGCATTCGTATTAGGCTAAAGGAACATTGAAGACACATCAGATACATTCAGATAAAAAATCAGTGGTTGCACATCACTTTTGGAGAGATAAACATGATATAGCAATGGTAGTCAAATTATTGAAATTCATAGATAGACCCTTGGAGCTGGGAATATCAGAAAAAAAATTTATAAAAAAATATGAAGATAAGGTTATGAACTTTGAAATCCTAACAGAAGACAAATTAATCCAAAAGTTCATAAAATATCCACAAGAGCTACACCAAGTCCATCCAATCAACAATGAATCCTGCATTTGACTTAAAGCTGATGATGCTGGAAAAGCCGCAAAACATGTTCTATATAATTCAATGGTAAGTGCAGCATAAGAGTATTAAATCAACTCCCTAATTAAGAATAAATGAATTAGTTGGTAAGCTATATTTCCATATTGTAGAGTCAGTTTTAAAGGTTTACAAAATGAAGCACTTATCTTATTGGGTGACATATGAAACAAAGACATTCTAAAAATATATTCCAGGTGCGTCAGATTTTCCCATCCTAAAAATTAAATATTTATGAATACTTTGACAAACATCAGACATCTCCTCTAACCTCTGTGATATCATAGATAAGGAAGATTTGCAGAAAGATAATTTAGTCAGGTAATGTGCCAATAAGACTTATGGAATAGAGTGATGTGTGAAATCTAGAATCCAGCAGCAAATATGATCAAAAATGTCTAGTCACATTGTATATAACACTACAAAAAATGCACGCAAAAAATATTCTATGACATTGAAATATTAGTTATGTACTGAGAAGCAAAAAAAATGCAACAGCTAAAATTTTTTTAATATTTTTAATTTTGAGCATTATTATAATTCCAATAATTTTTTGAACATTAAATACTTTGAGTAAAATTGTACTTACGAAGCTGTAGACAATGGAGTGTTAATATATCCTACATTAGTTAGTGTTAACAACTTGAACACATTAATGTAGGATTAAATACTTTTCCAAACATTTTGCAACCACTTTTATTTATTCAGATATCAGTTTGAGTCTATAATTTCCTTTATTGTATGAGTATGAAAATGAATGCAATTTAATCACATTTTTACACCAGGGTCAATTGAAATATCTAATGGCATGGTTGTTCTTTTACTGTTACATCATATTTTATTCTATTTCTGAGATATTTTAATTAGTTTAACACATAACTTTATGATGTAAAGATGCTATTAAATTGAGAGGAGGCTGCTAAAGCAATTGCCCTGTTGGAAGATGGATGGGGTATGCATTAGGTTGCAAAAGGGGGACATCTGCCATGATGATTAATTTCTGCAGCTGCAGTTTTGTGTCATCATCACACAACAGCCATAGTAACAGCCATAGTACCTCAATGTCGGTCCTGACGGTCCTGGTGGTGTAGTGGTTACCATACTTGCCTCCTATACCCAAGATCGCGGGTTCGAACCCGGTCAGGACCGATGGATTTTTTTCGGGCGTAAAAATCCGAAGTATGGCTTCCTTCGGAAGGGAAGTAAAGCCGTGGGTCCCGTGTCGTACATTTACGGCACGAAAAAGAACCTCAAGCATGAAAGAGAGGCCTCTGAGCAAAATTTGTCGGCCGTTTCACGCCCTGAATAGAATGGGTCGCTGATGACCTGAGATGTTAAAGAGCGTCCATAAATAAATCTATCAAAAAAAAAAAAAAAAATAGTAGCTCAAAATCGGTTGCAAAGGGCATCAAGAGTCACTGTCAGCATGAGAACGGTGAGGAGATTTGAAGAAGCACAGCAACATAGACAGCACACCTTGCCTTTGCTCATCAACATCTGGAGTGGACTGAGGAGCAATGGAAAGGTGTCATGGATGAGTCAAGGTTTAGCCTAAGATTGCCTGATGGAGGAAAAGAGTATGGAGAACTGGAGAAAGGTATACCCCTAGCACCTCGTTATCGATTATGGCTTTCAGGGGAGATTCCACCATGGTATAGGCTGATATCAATGCAGAAAAAAAGACAAGAATTGGTTTTTGTGGAGAATGGGGCCATAAATGCAAACCAGTACATTGAGGAAATTCTTCAGGAGCATGTTATCCCCTATGCTCCATATGTTGGCAATGATTTCCACTTCATACATGACAATGCCCATCCCATGTGACCCACATTGTGATACAGTACTAGCATGAGGTAGGGATTCGAGCACTAGTTTGGCCAGCACAAAGTTCTGACCTCAACCCATTGAGCATGTTTGGAACATGGAGAAAAATGTCAACGTGTTCCTAAAAGCCTCGATAACTTGAGGTTATGAGTGAGCAATGGAAGGCCATTCCACAAGAGAACCTAAGAGCTTTGATCTGAAGCATGCCCGTAAGGTTGCAAGCTGTGATAAATGCCAGAGGAGAAAACACCTGCTTCTGAGAGTGCCACTGAGTGCTGAAAGGGTGTTATGTTACCAATGCAGGTATGTTGCCTTGTAACTCAAATAAGTGTACTTACGAAGCTGTTGACAATGGAGTGGTATATATATATAAACAATGTATACAGTTTTTTTCACACTAACTCCATTCACTTACATAAATTTGGAACATATGTTTCGGGAGCGATCCCTCCCATCTTCAGCCTGTTGACAAACTGTCGTTAAACGTGGCGGTTGGGTCTCTTGATGTTCTTGTGGCGGCATCTGTTGGTATTATTAGGAATTTGCTGAGTTCATCCAATGGAGGGATATCGAAATTCATCAAATTATCCTTATTTTTTGTAATGAAAATGTTTTCCCAAGTGGAAAGTTCTATTGCATTATGAAGTTGTTTAAGTAGTTTTATCTCTGATTTAATTTCATGATTTTTATTCCAAAAGTGCGCTGCTATTGCTGATTTATCAATTTGTTTTAAGCGAATATTTCTGAAGTGTTCTTTTTTCCGGATTCCCAAATTCCTCTTCGTTTTTCCAATGTATTTTTTGTCGCAATCTGCACATTCTATTTCATAAATACCTGACTTTTGTTCTGTTGGCATGTAGTCCTTTACTCTGCAACCTAATAAGTTTTTTATATTAAAATTGTTCTTTGGGGCTAACATAATTCCTTGTTCTTTGAATATCTTTTTGAACTTATTGTGATAAATTGGGTGATATGTGAAACTTTTGAATTTGTACCTTTCTTTGGCACTTTTAAGAGTGGAAACATCTCTTATTGCCTTTTGTTTTTTTGTTTTATTGATGATGACACAGTAATAAAAATCATCAATAAAACCAAAAAACAAAAGGCAATAAGAGATGTTTCCACTCTTAAAAGTGCCAAAGAAAGGTACAAATTCAAAAGTTTCACATATCACCCAATTTATCACAATAAGTTCAAAAAGATATTCAAAGAACAAGGAATTATGTTAGCCCCAAAGAACAATTTTAATATAAAAAACTTATTAGGTTGCAGAGTAAAGGACTACATGCCAACAGAACAAAAGTCAGGTATTTATGAAATAGAATGTGCAGATTGCGACAAAAAATACATTGGAAAAACGAAGAGGAATTTGGGAATCCGGAAAAAAGAACACTTCAGAAATATTCGCTTAAAACAAATTGATAAATCAGCAATAGCAGCGCACTTTTGGAATAAAAATCATGAAATTAAATCAGAGATAAAACTACTTAAACAACTTCATAATGCAATAGAACTTTCCACTTGGGAAAACATTTTCATTACAAAAAATAAGGATAATTTGATGAATTTCGATATCCCTCCATTGGATGAACTCAGCAAATTCCTAATAATACCAACAGATGCCGCCACAAGAACATCAAGAGACCCAACCGCCACGTTTAACGACAGTTTGTCAACAGGCTGAAGATGGGAGGGATCGCTCCCGAAACATATGTTCCAAATTTATGTAAGTGAATGGAGTTAGTGTGAAAAAAACTGTATACATTGTTTATATGTTGCCTTGTGTTACCCTACAGGTAAAAATGAGATCATTATGAAATATGATTAACTTGCATTCATGTTCATGCTCATACAATAACGGAAATTACAGACTCAAAATGATATCTGAATGTATAAGAGTGGTTGCAAAATATTTGAAAAAGTATTTAATGTTCAAAAAATTAATGAAATTATAATAATGAATATTAAAAAAAATGGTATTGCATTTTTTGCCTCTCAATGTAGTTTACTTCTACAAAATATTTAAAGAACTGAAATCCTTCTTATTTGCAGAAGAAGAGTTCATTTTACTTACATTGTGCCCATAAGGTGGTTTCACTGGAAGCAGCAGCAACAAGCCTTGTAAAATGCTGGGAGGGTATCAGAACTTATTTGGTTTAGGGAGAAGAGGAAACTATGTACATATCTTCTGTGGGCTTTGTTAACAATTAGGAGGATAAAATATTAAGTGAATGGAGAACTATTCTTAGATAACTTTGCATTGATTTTTTCCAAAGTATCATGCTTATTTTCAAAGCAAACTAAAAGTACTAGAGTCTGATGCCGTGACTGTAGCAGACATATTCTCTGTATTGTTTGAGCTTCAAAGACAGACACAAATCAAATTAATTAAATTTTTGTAAATATACAGTGAATAATAATTTGCAAAATCTTGCCAGATTTGAAAAGCAGATTGGAAAAGAGGAACCGATTGTCACAAAGATCTTTATTGTATTACAAATTTTAACAAAAATGTTCTTATCAAGAATGATGATTTTTTTAATCTTAAAAATTAATTTTTATTTGACAAACTGATTTACCAAATCAGTTAGGTGCAACATATAAAATAGATGGGAAAAACTCTACAATGAACATTATCTTCTAAGGGTACTGCAATTAAATCTAATGGAGCAAACAGTGATGACATTTTGTGCACTTCTTAAAATTATAAGCAGCAAAAATTTACTCTTGGGAACCATTATCTTTCAATTTCTGCTAATAATGATCACAAAGAAAAAATCTGTTTGTTAAAATGAAACCACCTTAAGCCTGCAATCAATTTGATTTCACTTTTAATTTATGTTGAAAAACAAGTCCCTATTCAAGTTCAGCAGATCTTAGCAGAAATATAACTTAAAGCAAAAAAAGTAGATGTTAACTCATTTAAAAATGTATTAATTGCAATTAAAAATAAAAAGATAGGTTATTTCATCACAATTTTTACCCTCTCCCTATTATGGTAGTTTGTTGCACGTCACAAATAGATGATCAATCCTCTACCCTGCCATGGTTAACTTGAGAAAAAAATTGGCAGTATATGGGGGAAAAAAAAGTTCTTGCAAGTTGGTATCCTTATCTGCAGATGTGCTCTTGTGTCATATACCTAAATGCTATGGTTTTTTTTTTTTTTTTAATGTTATTACGTTCTACTCAATATTTTCTAACCATAAATATCAAATTTGTACCGTATGCTGCAGTGTGCAAATATTTTAACAAATAACTTTGCTACACCATAGAACAGAAGATTAGTATTTTTTTTATTTGGTAACAAATTTAAAGAGCATTTTTCAAAAATGTAACAGGTGCATGCTTATCAATATATCTATAGTTAAAATAATAAATAAGCTGAAAATAGATTCTTTAAAGTAGTAAAATAGTAAGCTATAGGTGTGTTTTTTTTTTTTTTTTAAGGAAAATTCTGTTGCTGCTCATACTTACCTTTACTGTAAATGAAACAATGAAAAGCAGTTTTTTCTAATACAGCCTAGTTTAGGACAAAGGCTTCGGAATGTCTTTAAAGCAAGAAACGTTAGTTTTTAAGAACCACTGCAGTTGATCAGACAAAAAATTTGAGCTTGTTCTAACAGGCAAACATTATGTTAATGATTTTTCTTTAATTGCCTGCACTACAATTATGAGCTGCAGCAATAATCTCTGAAATACCATGACACGTATTTACATATAATAAGAAAGATCTGCTATAACTGAGAGCAGGTTATAAGATCTTTCTAGACTTGCATGTTAAGCAAGGGTCCATCCTTTGTTACAACAGCAAGCATGAATGAGTAAATACTAATAGCATCATCTCTTTGCCTGACAATAGCTGCAGTAATTCTTCATTTGTTTTCCTTTCAACTAAGACTTTCTTAAGTTAGAATATCAAATGGGAAGGACAGGTGGGGGGGGGGGGGTAGAAAAAGAAAAAAAAATATACACAAGACTAGAAATTGGCTCTTACCAGGTTCAGGTTTCCTCTCAGTCTCAGTAAAGCATGTTTCGGAAAAAACAGAAATTTTGAAAAATTTATTTGCACACTTTATGAGATACCAGCTAATTATTTAAGAAATTTAATTTATAATGAAAGACGCACATTTTGCACAAAGTGTTCAGGATTACACAGAATTCAGATATAATACCTTCTCTGAACTCAAACTAAATGCTGCAAAGTCAAGCTTTAAAGTGATAGCTTTAACTTTCATATCTCTAACACATTAAGCTTTTATTGCTGCATTGTTTATCTCTCTATATCTACCATTCAACAATATTAAGCTGTTCTTTGAATAAACCCTTATACCAAGTGCATAACCCTTTAGGATGATGGACTAGTGATTAACTCTGAACTCTATACTACATGTTCCTAAGAATCTGAAGCACCTAATAATAAACCAACATGCAGAAAAACCCACAAAAAATGTCAATTATGCTCCCTGACCTAACAGATCCTCTGCAAAGATAACTGACTGAAACAAATCACCATTACAAATACTTCTACCATGCATGCAGGTAGTGTTAGTTCAGAGCTCTCCACAATAGTGAAATCACTGCTCTGCACATGGTACACACAGCTTAGCTTTTAACACCCTCCAAAAAGAGCAAATGTAATGACTATAATGTTTTGGTAGTCAAAATGATTGATTCATACTCAAAGAACACTGACAAATGAAATTATTACTATAAAGAATTGTACTTTGCCATCTGGAAAAACAAGTTAATGGAACAAGAAATGTGTTACTGCAGAACAAACCATTCTTGCTCTGTAGACCCAAGTAGTAGTGAGGCTTAAGGGTGCACAACTACAAATACTATGGTCACTAGTGCCCTAACAAAATCAGTGCACTGAAAAAATAAAAATGCATTCAACAAATGAAAAACACTACTTCAGAAATAATGCTTATAATATTATTCTAGGTTGAAACCAAATGGAAAAAGATTTAAGTAAACATTTTTTTAAAAAATAAAAAAAGAAGGTAGAAGAGAGAAAAATAGTCTTACAATAAAACCCTACAGGTCTTATGCATAAATAAGAAATTTGTTCCATAAATGTGCCAAATGTTATGACTATGACTAAAAGAAAAATGACCTATGCACAAATGGATCCAACACTACTACTTCCTGACTTATATGAGAAGTAGTATCACGTTAAAAGGGAGAGGTTTGAGCTATCAAAATTTACTCCCCTGAGTTATCTTCTCATATCAGCATGAGAGAATGACCTTTTGAGTACATGACTAAAATCATTTGGGAGAAAAGTAGAAATAAAATAGTCATAAGCTAAAATAAAAACTTTAGCAGTGGAATCAACAGCCTCATTTTCTGCCACACTGAGACCAGGAACCCATGGGAACAAAACACTGGTGCCTGAAACACCAAGCAAATTATTTATGTCTTGGATATACTGGACATTGGGATGGTGGCAGTATAGAACACAAAGGCTTTGTGAGGCACCAAGTGGTCACAGTAACCAAGTTTTAGAATAGTTTTGAATTGCGGGAATTTTCACAGTGAAATATTGTATTACATAACAAATTATTATTGAGGAAATCACTCAAATTTCACTAATTTAGTTCCACTTACTTGGACATGTTTCAAAGGCGGTTGCCTTTATTGTCAACATTTCAACCGCCTTTGAAACATGTCCAAGTAAGTGGAACTAAATTAGTAAAATTTGAGTGATTTCCTCAATAATAATTTGTTATGCAAGTTTTAGAAATTTTTAATGTGTAAAAGAGCTCTATATATTGCATTAAGCTCAGCAGTAAAGATAGAAGTAACCATGCAAACAGCATGTGTAAAACTATGGTCATCCAAAATATAAACATACATCTGTTTCATTCTTATAGCCATCAGTATAAAAACAATGTCAGTTTTGCAGCAAAGACAAGAATTCCATAATATGTTATCAAGAATACTGGTAGCAGTCAAGGACTTTGAAAAGGAATGAGCTTAAGATGGACTTGCCAAAGAAGAAAATTGTTTTCCCTTATGCTAAATGCAGCTGCATTGTAACAAGTTTTTGGAGAAGTGTCCTAAAAGGAAAGCTAGGCAGCTTTAGAGAATTAGAGCCAAAATTCAATTGGCCATCAAGGATGTCATTAAAGAGCGGTTTAGATGTCAGGTGATAAGCCTCAGCATGTATAGCCACAAAGAAAAACATCTGGCAAAATAATGTGGAGATTCAGCAGATTCCATGCAATAATGAGGTAACAGAAAAGGCCCCAAGAGAAAGTCAAATATCCTGCAAGGATTAGTATCTAACCACTGCAGAATGGATGGGCAAGAGGAAGAATACACAATGCTTCCATAGTTGAATCAGAAAGCAATATAAGCATAAAAGTATCCATCGTTCTTTTAGTTGCGCTATATATGATGTCCTATCATTCAGCAAGAATTTGGCTTCTTCTGTGAAAGAAAAAAGATCTGGGCCAAGCACAAGTGGAGGAGTTGTTTTCGGTGCCAGAAATTCATGTAGTTATACATGAAAAGTCACCATTATTCACACTCCAAGCATACAGATGGGCACGACAGCATTGGAAATAACATTCCAAGAGACAAGTATGTTGACAGCAAAATAATGACAAAATTCCTGGTGATATACTCTCCATGATAGTACTGATAGTAATTACAAATAGTGTGATGCAGATACCATGCCTTCAGGCACTCCTTTTTCCTGAATAAAACACGAAGATAAAACACTACCTTTTTGGACATTAAAAACCAGATCTTTCATCAACTCCTAAATAAATGTAGAAAGCCTGCCACAAATTTCCCAATCATGAAGAAAACTAAGGATACTGTTTCTCTAACAGGTATCATAAGCTTTTCCAAGATCAAAGAATATGGCAACGTCTTGTGCACTTTCTCAGATAGTCACTCAGAATATGGGTCGAAAAAGACACCAAATGATCACTAAAAGGACAGTACTGGAGAAAACCACAATTGGAAGTTCATCAAATTTCTGTGTTGCCAGCCATCATACAGGATGCCCATTAACCATTGTTCCATCAGCTTGCAAATGCCACTAGTGAGGGAAATAGGGTGGTAGCTGGAAGGAAGATGGTGTCTTTTCCAGGCTTAGGAACAAGAATGACAGTGGCTATGAATCAAGCTGACAAAAATGTGTCATTACTCCAGATAGGCTATAACATGAGGAGAAGAAAATACTTGGTATCAGCAAACAGCTATTGCAACATAGTCAGCCACTCGAATATCGCCTGGTCTGGGAACACAGTGGGCAAACATGAAAGCACATACTCCAGCTCTTGGGGGTAAATGCAGCATCCTAACTCTCCTAATTGTAGTGAAAAGAGCAGCCCCTAGATTTCTTGGCATGGAATGCAAGAGAATAATTTTCAGGGTTTGATGTATGGGTGAATGTTCTTCCTAGAGTGTCGGCAACATCCATGGGAGAAACAAAATTCAGTTCAGGACTATGAGACTGGATATGGATGAATGACCTGGCTTACTGGAAAAGCAAGGGAGCTTATATCACACAGCAGATAAAGGTGTAGAATGGTTAAAATAGGATATAAAATTTCCCCACGACATCTTTTTGCTAATTTTTAATGCATAATGGCATTTGGCATACAGTTGTTTATAATGTATCATGTTCTCCATAGTGGGATGGAAACAAATCTGAGAACTCTTACATGCATCTCTACATTCATCAGTCCATCAAGGAACCAGAAGATGTTTAGGAGGGAAGAAGACCAGCGAATAGATTGTTCTGCAATGGAAAGGCATAAAGTGTTCGACTAGTATAGACAGTTTCATAACTGAAAAACATTGCAAGTAGTACAAAAGTTTCCAATCTGTCTTATGGAGAAGCTATTTTGGTTTGCACTGTGTAAGTATGTAGTAATTAATAGATGTAATTCATAACAAAAGCGATCACTGAAGTAAATTATCAGAGATAGACTCATGGTCATGGGTTCAAACTCAGACAGCAATGATGGATTTTAGGGCATAAAAATCATAAGTATGAATTTATTTGGAAGGGAAGTAAAGCCATTGGTCCCATATCATAGATTCATGTACATAAACCTCAGATTTCAGTAATTTTCATCATCAATTTTATTATCATCTATTTCATGTCCTGATTTGAATGGGATGCTAATGGCCGAAGATGTTAAGAATTAAGGACCTAAGAAACAACCAGTTTTGAGCATCTGCTGCTGTGTTGCAAGAATGCTCAACACCTATGCTATCAACATTACTGACAATACTTTTAGAAACTGTGGACTAAAATTTGCTTCCATTGCTAGCATGTTATTTTCTTTTGTTTAGAATTGCGACATGGAAGCCATTGCAGCCATCTATAAATGCTTTCCTACAAAAAAAATGTTAAGTTTTTTTCAGGAAAATGTCTATATTTAGGAGTTGCAATCTATAAGGTAAAGAGAAAAAAGTATTTGATTAGCTTACCATTTTCCTTGTCTTCTGCTTTTCGCTTTTCATCTTCTGCTATGAATTCATCAAGATCCTTCTTTTTAGTTTTCTTCTTCTTCTTGGTCTTTGAGAAATCCATATCAAGATCAAAACTTTCCTGCAACGTAAAACTCCTTAAATTTACAATGTAGAAGTACCTTGAGTAAATTTAAATTGGTTCTCTTTTTCTATCTTACCTCTATAGGTCCATCTTCCTGGGTTCCATCAACATCTATATTTGCATCCTCTTTTAATTTATTTGAAGGATCTGGTAGTGCACCATCTAATTCTTCCATGTTAAATGGCTTCTTTTTCTTTTTCTTCTTTTTGCCGAAAGTTTCTAAATCTAGGTTGCCATCTGAAAATATAACAAGGTAGTACCTTGATAAGAACTGAATTCTAATTAGGCAGCAATGATAAAACTTATCCATTCAAAGATGTTTTACATCTGATAAGAACTTAAAAGATTTATATTACATTCTTCTTCAAATGGAAAGCAGTTAGGTATGAACCAGATGCATTGGCTCAAACTGGGAACTGATTAGCTGTATTACATCAATAATATAATTCTCACCGTGGTCTAATTTCTTCACCATTATGTCCACTACCAATCTTAAAGAGGAGACGGATCAGGATCACCTTCAGCAATAAAGCCACCTAAACTAAATGCTCTATTTATGAACAACATTGGATAGCAAAAGTTAATTACTTCATTTCCATCAGCTAAGTGCAATTTAATAGCAAGCTTCAAATACTGCAGAATACAGACTTTATATGGTCTCCAATGCTCAAAGGTATATTCATAATTAGCAGACATTTCAAAAATCTGGAATCCTTCCTACACACCCAGATATTGCATCAACTGCAATATACAGCCTTAGTGCTAAGACTAGCCAGCCATTGTGACTGAAAAAACAAATAGCTAACACTGCAAGATATTCTATAAGTGCCAAAGAGTCTGAACATGATTGTTAATGCACATCCTACTTTATTATTTCAGCAATTGTAACTGCAGACATGGAATAAGTACCAGCTTTTTTTTTATTGCAACCATCATTTAATTAATCTGCTACCAAAATTACATTTAGGAAGAGGAGCTCTGTGCAGTCAATCTCACAAGTTATTTAGGCAATTACTTGGACAATAAAATTGAGAGGCGCATAATTTATAAGCCTCAAGATTTTTTTACATATAGATAGTGGAGTAACTTACCCATACCTTAAATCAGGATGCATCAAAATCTTCATCCCCTCTGAACTCTGAACTGACAATACTGATTAATTTAATAATCTTTAGCAATTATTTCTGTAGAAGGCACTAATGAAAATTACAGAGTAGACTATGGCCTGATGGTCAAGAATTTTAATTCTTACTCCTCTCTTCTCAATTTTCAAGCCACAATAGTTTATCTTTCAGTAGCTTTGCAAAGAATTTTCATGATTTTTATGAGTCAAGCTTTATCTTCCCTTTTCAGGAAAATATTTACAGAATGGAAAATGAAAATATCAAGCAGAATATTTTTCTAATATTTAGAAAAAATTAAGTGGATACTTTTTTACCCATTTATTTTATGTTTGCTGATTTTGGTGGGAGCACTGTGAACTGTTTACACTGCTCCTACTGATACCTTCCCCATTAATATAATGCTAGTGTAGCCATTTAGGAGTGCTAACTGAAGATATAAACACAGAAACAATTATAACAGGTTCTATGGACATAAAAAAATAAAAGCTCCCACTAGTTATGGCTCAGCTTAAATAGGTAGGAATATTTCCTTCCCCCTTACTTGATGTCCACCCAGTTTGGAAGCATAACATTCATATGTTGTTGGCAGTACTTAATTCAAAATTCCTTCCATGGCCATCCCAAAGATTATTGAATATGAATTTATTTTCATCAAAGAAGTGGCATATTTCCATTATTTCATAATTTAAAGAATACTAATTATTAAGTTCTTATTAATTAAAATGTAAATTGGAACTTGCACAGAGAAGCCAATTATATAATTGATATTATTGATGATTTAGTTGAACTACACACTCTTAATGCTTCACTTATTTGTCATAATGTATTGAACCAGTTTCGAGAACATTTGGTTTTCACCATCAGCTAAAATTCAACTGTCAGATTAAGAAAAAAATCTCTATTGGAAAAACAAAGAGAAACATAGGTACTCTGTTAAAGGAACATTTCAGGAACATAAAGTACAAGCAAATACAGAAATCAGCAGTAGCATATCATTTTTGGACACAAAATCACAATATAGTGAATAAAACAAAATTATTAAAACCAGTACAAGGGAGAAAATCTACGTCTACAAATATAAAGACAGTCTAGCGAACTTTGACATTGCCAGGGATGAAAATATAAACTACAAGTTTATCACACTGCCACCAGAGTAGAATACACATTCCCACAGCTCAACGAATTATCCGACAGTTGAATTTTAGCTAATTATCAGAACCAAATGTTTTCAAAAGCAGTTCTATACATTATGACAAGTGAAGAACTAAGAGTGTGTAGTACAACTAAATCATACAATAATATCAAGTTCTTATTATATTAGCACCAATTATATTATAAAATAACTAAAATTGTCTGCACCTTATATCATCAAAAATTGCCTGTCTATTCTGTTTCCAGTTCCCTTACATCATAACTCCAGGTTGATACATTGGGAACTGAGCCATAATCAATTTCATTACTTCCATTCTTATTCTAATAAGATTTTCTTTTCTTTTTCTCTCTCTAATCCCCTATTTGTCCTTCTAATCTTCCTCCACCATTTATCCCTAATTTTGCCCAAGTATTCTTCCATCATTTTTTTTTTTTTTTTTTTTTTGGAGTAGTGTTTAACGCCCGTTTTTACTACTGAAACACCAAAGGTAGTGGACATTGATGATACATGAAATGAAACAATAAATTGGGCAAGGATACTTTTTAAGGAAAGAAACATTCCAGGCCTAAGTTTAGGGGTACCTCCCTGGCATTTGCCCATTATGAGGACTGAGGAAAACCTGGGGGGGAAAAAAAAAAAAAAAACCCAGTCAGGGAGGACGGTCATGGCAGGATTCAAACCCCAGACCTCCCGCTCACGAGTCTGCGGCTTTATATCCTTTGATTTCTAATATCTTCCTTATTAAAATATCTCCCTCAAATTCATTCCATTTCTATTTCCAAACTTGTAGTCTCCACCCATTTATTTGCTCAAAATATAAAAGCTATGGTACTCATCAGATTTCCTACAAATGGAAAATTCATTCTCACAGATTTTTCTCAGCTTGCTCCAGATCAGCCCAAGCAAAATTTTCCCTTCCTAATTTATCACAAATTTCTGGATACTTCTCCCTTCTCCAAATCCCTTTTATCTCTCGATACATTCTCAATGAACTCTTCTCTCTAAAGCTTGCAATGATTTCTTGTTTCTCAATATCTTCAATTCTCTCTCCTACTTCTTTCCAAAACCCCCTATATCTACATTGCTTATTTGCCCAACAATTCCCCATACCAATTTTTTCAACAATATTCTGGATTTCAAGCACCCATGACCTTTTCCATTTAAACTTCTCCTGTGCATCAAGACATTCTTTGACAATCTCTCCATCCTCCAACATATTTATTCAGTATAGGTATTTCATACTTCTTTCAATTATTCTCCCTTTACTAATTGGCCTACCAAATTCTACCAAGGCTACATTATTAGGTGACACTCTTGGCAGTCCCAGTATTCATTTAATAAATGATCTATTCATTTAATCCAGGACTATCCAGTTATCATCATCTCCCCATATTTCTATTTCATATATCATTTTTGCCTCTACCATGGTGTTTTACATCCGTTCCATCCATTTGACATTTACAACCCCCATAGACATTTTCCCTTTAGCTAATATTAACTTTCTCTGATTATTCCAACCACCATTTGCACTAACCTCACCCATAATCAAATTTCTTAACCATCTCTATTTCCTGCCCATTTAACCACAATTTCTCGTCTTTTCTCAGTTTAAAGCCCTTCTTAAGGAACATTATTTTCAATTTTCTATCGTTTTCACTTTTTTAGCCCTATTCTTTACAATAATTGTGGATAACTTCAATTGCTCTTCTTAAATCTCTACTTGCAATAAAATCAATAATCAAGTCATTTGCAAACAGTAGAACTGGTATTTCCTTATTATTAATTACTAGTAAATGTACATTTGATTTTTGGATCCCTTCAATAATATATCAATGTATAAGTTAAATAGCACTGGGCTTAATTTGCATCCCTCTCTTAGTCCTAATCAACTCTGTATGCACTCTGCTATCTAATCTTTGACATTTCTCATAAAAAATTATTTAAATATATTGCTTGTAACCATTTATAAAGTTCTTACTTACTCTCTTTCTTTTTACTTGATCCACAGTGCTTGTTTATCTACAGAATCAAAAGCTTTCTCCAAATCTATAAATACCATATATAACCTTCCCCCTTTGATACTTAAATACTTATCAACAATTACTTTTATTACAAAAAACTGTCAACTGTTCATTTTCCTCTTCTGAATTCACAATGGAACTCTTGATCATCTTTCCCCCTTTCAACCCAATGCTGTAATTTATTTGTCAAAATTCCAGTGAAAACCTTTCCTATTATTGATAATAGACTTATACCTCCATAATTGGTTGCATTATTAATATCACCTTTCCCTTAGTATATAAGTAGTATAACACTTGTACTCCATTTTCTTGGAATCACACCACTCTCTAAAATTTTATTAAATAATTTTGTAATAAATGCATCCTATTGCTATCCTTGTATTTTAACTTCCAAAATTCCCCTGGAATTCCATCAATGCCACTCGCCTTTTTTCTTTTTACTTTTCTAATTTGTTCCCAGATTTCTACTGTGCTAATTTTCTTATCAAGATCTTCAATGTATTGCTGATACTCTTCCCCTAATATTTATTGTCTAATAATACTATACTATACTACTATCCTAATAGTCCCTTAAAATAATTGCACCATTCATCTGTTTCCATATTGTTCTCTTTTACCACATTCCCATACATATTTTAACTACTAACCAAATCTTTCGGGTAGCGTGTACTTTTGAAGCCTGAATCAGAATTTCACCCATTCTCATCCCCCATTCTTTCTTCTTTACTTCTAAAAGGCAGCTATAATTCCATCTCCAAACTAACATTTTCTATTTCTACATTATCCCTCAATTGGCTCCACCTCATTTCTTGCTTAACCCTACCGCCACAGGTGGCCGAGTCGTTAAATCGCGGACTCGTGAGCGGGAGGTCTGGGGTTTGAATCCCACCAGGACCGTCCTTCCTGACTGAGGTTTTTCCTGGTTTTCCTCAGTCCTCATAAATAACAAATGCCAGGGAGATACCCTAAACTTAGGCCTGGAACGTTTCCTTCCTTAAAAATAAATCCTTTTATTTCATTTCATGTATCACCAGTTTCCATTGCCTGTGGTGCCTCTGTGGCAAAAACGCGTGTTAAACACTTGAAACGATATATTTCATGAAGGGGCATATGAAACGGTAGATTTCTACACCACGCACATCCCCAGGTAGTCACCTCAACTAGGTGAATATAAAATTATTTGAATATTAAAATAATATTAAAAAAAAATGGTTAGTATAACATTTTAAGTGGGAAAAATGGTTAGTATAACATTTTAAGTGGGAAGTTGAAAATAAGCCCCTTCTAGAATTATATAAAACTGTCAGTTTGGCGAGCACCAAACTCTTTTAGGTGCAGAAAGAGCGGAAATAGGCCATAAATGCAGACACCCTCTTTCCTGCAAGAATCCCTGTGACCTAGGTACCATTAGTTGTAACTCGCACAAAGGAACTTTGATTTTTCACCCTCAAGGAATGTGTTACACAAACTTCTGGTAAACAAGAAACGGAAAACAGATGAGGTATATTTTTCGCACAAATAGAACTATCACCCCACCTCTAGCCAGAGGAACTGAGAAAGATATACCAACCAGAAGATTGCGTAATACAAATTCATACACTACAGCCAATAGCAACATAGCATAATATTTGAAAATAGTTGAACTAAAGTTAGGAAGCGTCGTCACAAACCGACCGACTGCCAAGACATAAAACTTTCAGATTACGGAGAATCAGGGCAGTCTGTAGGCAGTTTTGGAGGCAGTTGAGTCGTGAGAGTTTTGAGGGCAGTGGAGTTGTGTACAGTTCTGTGTGCAGCTTGCGAGTTGAGAATTGTGGCCGTAATTAAAGTTCCTTATTGCAATAGAACAATATTTAAAATTAACTTTAACCCTCAGTGTAGGACGGACGTTTAATAAAACTTTTTCCTACAATGAACTGATTGTTTTTCAAACTTGGCCACGGGACATAGGGCTATTCAAATTTTCTTCTACCCGTGAATTGGTTTTTCTTACCTTCCAAAAATCCCCATTTTGATGTCTCATATAGCCGGAGCAGACGGAGGCAAGGAGCAAGAGGAACAATAAGAAGATTTCTACAGCCAGCCGACCATCCTAAACCAATTTCTCATCTACTTCATTTCATCACCCATAAATTAATCATCATCTCATAGGGCACATGACAAAATATAATTGCCACTGCATACGACATCACAACGTGTCTACAACAACTAAATTTACCTCAGCATATCACACCCAACTAAAAAAATTACCTCTGCATAGGATGCCCAACTAAAATTTACCTCTGCACACTATTAATTCATTCATTGCTTAACCCTCTTCTTTACCACTCTGCAGTCTACAGCAAACCAATATCTTTTTTTTGCCACTCGGCAGTCTACATCAAACCAATGTCTTTTTTTATTATTCTCATTAACCTCGATTTTCATGCTGCTCCTACCCATTTAATTCTCTGTTTTAACCACCTTCTTAACTACTCCTTCATATATTAATATTATTAAATAACTAAACTTTATCTTTTATCAGCTAATATTCTGTACTATCTCATCACTATCACACACTGTTGCATGGGGATTCTAAAGACTTCAGCTTAGAAATGAAGTCAAAATACCATTTAAATTTCAAAATAAAAAATGTACATTAGAGAGCACTTGACATGCCAAAAGAATATATATATATATATATATACATAATACAATAAACAATAGCCTTGTTAAACTTTATATTACCATCAACTTCAGTTTCCTTTGAATCATTTTCTGGCCTCACAGGCTCTTGGTTTTCCTTATCTGTAGTCATTTGATCTGTATTTTCATTGCTTTCTTGTATGGAACCCTCTGTTAAGGCTGCATCAATATCAAAAGTGGTCTTCTTTTTCTTCTTCTTCTTCTTTAATGTAGGATCAAAGATCTAGAAAAAACATAATTATAAACTGTAAAGTTTAGCAACAGATGGCAATATATGCAAAGTATATAAGGTTTGTGAAGCTATCACTAGGATTGTGTTTCTCCTTGGAGAATTAGAACATGTTTCCAGAAAACGGAACTTAGTGACAGCAAATGTTTAGTCAATTTAACAAAATGTGCTTTAAATCTGGGTAAGGAATTTTTAAAACATATTGATTGATTACATTTTGAAGAATGCTGTACTGTTCCAGTAAAATATAATGACCCACTTGAATTTAAGTACCATATATCAAACACTGCAGATTCTTTGAGGTCCAGATAACAGATATATTAGCAAACACTAGCTAAGGCAGTAAAAATTCATTTCATTTTGAGTGTTCTAAAATGCATATGCAGAGATGCAAGGAAAACTGATTTGCTGTAAATAACAGATGAATATCTATTCAACATGAAGTATAAGCAAATTATGGTTAAATAAAAAGTAACCCAAATAAAATATAAACCTGCTAAGCAGGTTCCAAAATCAAGATCTTGGTGTCTACGCCCAAGCATACTGTTGTGTGAGCACTTGTAATGAATGAAAATTGGATATGACATACTTCTGGAGTTATGAAACTATTTCTGTGAGTTGATAGATTTAATGCTAAGAAGAATCAGGTTTGTGAGAAGGACAAAGAATTAGGTTCACCTTTTTTTTCTCCCCATAAATCTTTACTTAAACAAGTTCTAATGCCAACTCATTTGCTGACGAGGTATTGGAGTTCCGCACATGGGAGGTAAAGGGCAGTAATCATAGTCCATTTTTGCAATGCATGCACCATGCACCATGAACCACTGAATGATTAATGTAAAGATGGGGATGAGATAATAATAGAGCAGTGGCAGAGGAAATCACAGAACCAGGCGCCACTTCATCTGCCTTATACTTACTGGGATCGAGCCCAGGCCACCTTGGTGGAGTTC
This sequence comes from Metallyticus violacea, assembly GCA_030762175.1. NCBI lineage: Eukaryota > Metazoa > Arthropoda > Insecta > Mantodea > Metallyticidae > Metallyticus > Metallyticus violacea. Next base: position 37,701,846 of record CM060845.1, on the reverse strand, counting down.
AGTCATAGCATTGTTGTCTTGCATAATTATGTTCATTTACTTTTATTTTATTTTAAGAAGAAAAACAACCTTCCAATTTTTTTAAGGTAAATCAAATCTAATAATAACCCACAGGAGTAGGATAGTAATTAATCCTCTTTTTTAAGGTTTTTAACAAAATTGAAATATGAGTTGCTGGATTCTGTAAAAATTAATTTCAACTTTAGCATAGATTTTGAAACTGCTCTCTTCTATATGATATGCAGATGCTCTGTCTGAGCTATTACAGATTAAATAAAAGGCCTTGCTTCTGTGCACTGTGCTGTTCTCATGAAAATCCAGTCAATGAATGCCATTGTGTGAACTAAGCTTATTAAATGAGGTCCAAAAGTTGGATTATTATTTTTGGAATTGTACATGCAACCCTGAACTATTGAAACAGCAAAACACAAATAATATTTTAAAACATGGATAAATGTGAAGGTGAAAGATATTATACAAACATTTCTTAGCAGGAAATGCATTGTTAGTAAAAGCAGTAAGATACATTATTTCATTCACATAAAACACTAACACTTTGTTTAAAAATCATTTTTATTCTCAAAAGCATTCAACATTCCATCATCCATCACATCATCATTTCATCTATTTTTGCAATAAATAACTTGCAGGTGCCTAATTATAATTTCAGTTGTACATGTATTACATGAGATGCATGTGTTGAATTAAATGTAAAAAATGAGTAACAAATGAAGAATTGGCCTGCAAATTATAAGTAAATGAGAAAGGTAAATGGTAATGTACTTTGGTAAAACAAGTCCTAAAATTTGGATTACATTTTTTTTTAAGTCTTGATCAGTTTATACCCAACTAGCATACAGCCCACAACTTGTTTCTCTTATAATTCTAGTATTATGGGAAAAAAATGTTTTCTAAAATGGAAATCAAGAATCTATTCACATGTTGTTAATATGTATGATTTTTTTTAATGGTGCTTAAAGCCTGATTTTACCACTGTGGCATCAAAGACAAAAATGTGAAAGTTGGAAAATATCTTTTAAAGGAAAGAAGTGTTCCAGACTATTAAGGACGCTCCCTGCATTTGCCATTGATTGGGACTGAGAAAAATATGAAGAAAATCTCAGTCAAGCAGGATGGTCCTTGTGGAATTTGAACCACAAACCTCTCATTCATGACTCTGTGTCTTTATGATCCTGAGTCCCATGTTGGTCCAGTCCTTAGTTAGAAACACACTTGTAAATGCATTAGTGCACAAAATACAAAATTGTAGTTTATTTAAACAAAATTAAAAGTTGAAAGATATCCTCAAATACTAACTGACAATATTTACAATATGATGTGATTTAATAATGGGTTTATAAAGAAAATGATAGTGCTCACGGTTATATTTAGAAAGCAATACCTGCTAAAGAAAGATAAATGTTCATGTTATTACTCCTGCATTTGTGTTGCAAATAATATATGAATTATACTATTCTCTGTTAAAATCTTTAAGTCTATAAAATAATTTATTTTCTGCTAACTTCGACTTCAACTTGTCTGTAACAGGCTCTACTCCTTTAAGTCATGATCTTTGAACTCTACTGCACTGGTCTAATGTAAAAAGACTAACCATATATAGTTGAGCAACATCTGCATCTTTTTAAAATACTCTTGCACTTCACATATTTTTTTGTATAGATGAAGTTGTGTCTCTATACAAGATCTTTTCCTTAAATGGGTTAATTTAGTATATATTTTTTTTTATCTTCATTTTCCTTACTTTACCATGATCTTGTTATAACTGCTTTTATGTAAGTTGCAATTATAATAAAAATGTACATACATAGTGTATCCTTCTTAAATGCGAGTGTATGACATCAAAGAGATATTATTAACCAAATGTTGCCAGAAGCTGCCAACACACAAACTTTAAATGCAGACAACACTACACGTTACAATGTTAGTTGCAAGCTTTCCAGAAAATAGTGATTATTGCTGTTCCTGGCAATACCCGCTATTTTAATTACTGCAATAGTTTCCCCTCATCTGTTCCCAATTGTTATAAAAAACATGCTGGCTCTCTCTATCTGCCAATATTTACTGCTCCTGCATAATTTGTATGAATGAATTTATTTTTTCCAATTTCTTATTAACATGCAAATATAATGTTTTTAATATATAAATAGAACCAATTTCATGTAATTTTCACAAATAAGTAAACATGTTAAAATCAAAGGAAACAATTTACATTTACATATTCTGTATACAAGTAAACTTACTACTAATAAAATCATTTAAATTTCCCACTTAATCACCCTCACTTTATGGAGTTCCAGTCCTTTCATGTCCCATTACAATTAACACCAGCTCTTGTAATTAATGACCCTGTTATTAAGTATACGATTTATGTATAATATGGATGAATTTTTTTATTTTAGGAGCACTTTTTATTTTCAATTGAAATTGTATTTTTAGGTTTTTTATATGGAATATGGAAAACAGTGCCCAAATCTTGTTATGAATTGACCCCATGTGCAGTTCTTTTGTTCTTCAATGTCTTTATTGCAGATCCATCATTTTGTAGTTTCTCCCCTCCCTAAAGGCATTTAATTCAGTTGTTATTTTGGTTTGCAAGAACTCTTTTGTTGAACTTTTATTTGAAAAAAGTAGTTGGAAAAGAGGTAAAAGTTTCATGCGGTTTCAGCTGGAACAAACAAACAAACCATGGCGACACTTATCTTAAAAATTAATATAGGGAAAGATATAAAACATTTGAAAAATAATTTCAACAATGCTGTAAATCCGTGCACTTAGAGTGACCATTACAATCTTGTATTATGCTACAGAGCAGCAACTGTCATAAATCTGCAATATTGAAAGTCTTGAATTTACCATATTTTGTATATACAGTGACAGTTTCTGATTTGTAGTAAGACTATCACCCTAAAAATGTTCAGTCAACGCGAACAAAGTGTTTTATACAAATCCAAGTTGCAACAGGAAAAATGAAGCTCAGTGCTTTAGGACATTCAAGAAGATTGTGGGAGAGAAAGCTCTACCATACTAAACTATTGCAAGATATGTGGAAGTATTTTTTCAAAGAAGAATGAACATGAAGAAGAATGTGTTTGTGAAAACACACTAATAGTCATTCCAATAGATGATTTTCATGTTGAAACTGTAACAGCTTTATTGCAAAAAGATACGTGCTGAACTGGGTGGAAATTTATAGCATTTTCTGTTCATAAAAATGTAGTAAAAAATGCTAAAAGGAAGTTTGTGCCTGAAGGGTTCTAGGTCTAACTGAAATTGGAAAGTGGCAGCAAATGCACACTAGACTGCATCTGGAACAATATGAACATGAAGGCGAAGCCTTTCATCATAAACCATTGTGATTATGACTTGTTTTCGAAGAATGAATAACCTCTGCAAGATATTTACACTGACATACAAAGAGCATTAGAGTGATCAGTGAGAGAGATATTAGGAAATGATGCTGTAGATGGAGGGCACCATCTTACAATTTGGCAACATATTGTTGCTATGGCAGCAGACTATGTTTGAAGTATGTTGTGCCAAAATGACCTAAATAAATTTAGTGTGAAACATTAACTCTGCTGCTGTACCTTTTTGAATGCCCCAGTATATGATACTTAACATAGATCAATGTAATTTCTAAACAAGACGTGTTTTCCAGAGGCATTATTTTCATTCCACTGCTCTAAAGAGACCCTTTCTGCCACATAACATGTGTGCACTGCTGGATCCTTCCATCACTCCTCCTCCCCACCAAACAGAAGAGAGACTAGATGGTACTATTCTACCACTAGATGGTGGTACACTATTAGAAACAGTTTTGCCACCACCATAACTTGCAGTGTGCTAATCTACATGTCATCATTAAAGTACCATGTGGTCCATAATGCAACTCATAAATTTAACTTACACAAGCTACTTTGTAACAGAATACAGTTGCACATTAAGTGTTAATTCAAAAGGGTGAGAACTTTTAAACAGAAACCTAACCTAGCCATTTATTTAATATTAGAAGGTTCATCAAACTTAAACTTAAGCAACATCTAATGCAACCTAACCAAATCTTTTTATCACATATTTTCATATAACTAAACCTAGCCTGGATATTAAATTTTAAAATATAACCCTTAGTTTAAATTTAAGTTAAATGAGCTGCATCAGTAGACTTCATGGTATTTTGTTCTTGGTGCCTAAATCAGTGTACTGTATGTTATAAGTGGCAAAACTGTAGTAGTAGTAGTAGTAGTAATTATTATTTACTAATTTAAAGTAGTATAGTGCCATGTCATCTAGTGACAGAAATTATAAGCCCTTCCCCAGCTATCTGGTGCAATTGTGCTTCTTCATGTAAAAACAGCAATAAAACATATTTTCTTAAGAGGAGCTTTTTTAAGATAAGAAATGGTATACAATCCATCTTTGCCAAACATAGTATTATATCCATTAAGAAGTACTGGGTCTTTTATGGTTTTGTCACCTGTTTAACTGCAGCTGGAAGGTCAGTAATCATTGATAACCCATTAAAGCAGATGTAGCACCCATGCAACTGATTTGAGTTCTTGCGATTAGAACTTCCATTACATGAAAATAAGCAAATACCTTATCCCAGATGTTGGAAATGTCCTGCTATATCCATATATTTCTAGAATCTTTTTAGAAAACTGTCATTCATATGCATCAGTTTCTGTTGGAAATACCCAGATCGGCATTCGCCATTAGTCAGTTGTTTGCACACCATACACAGATTTTCTCATCATGCATGGGGGTTTCGTGTATAAAATCAAGATTTTCTGTACTGCATTGCCTTTTATTCACATTATAACAGGACCACATAAATGGAACCATGCTTCATTAGCAAAAAATAGGTAGTGAGTGTGAATGAACTATTCTATCATTAGCATCAAATTAGAGAAATGTAGCTAAATATCAGTGCCTGAAATGGCAGTCAACCTGGATAATTTTGCAAGTCTACTTATCTTCTTGGAACATGGTCATTGCATATGATGTGGGATATTGTGGTTAATGAAAAGTAAGCAGGTGGTACCCTTTTGTAGACCCCTATTGATGGGCAAGATGTTCATGTAGTTGGCCTAATGTATTTCCATGCATGGTACATAAGTTAATTTTGACTTGACATTTTAACATTACAATAATCAAAACTGTAATAAAATATTTAAAATAAATTAAAATTAAAAACTGAAAAACATGTCACAGGACAGGAATGAATGGCAGAAAATTGGAGAGAAGGGCAAAACTTTCAGTAAATGAAGTTGTGCCTATGAAGAATAGTTCAGACATTTTGACTTCTGTAAGTGAGAATGGATGGATGATTGCTGAAGTTTCTTGTTAATTTCAATATGCTTTAATTAACAAATTGTAACAAAGAACAATAATTATGTTGGTGTGTTTGGCTAGTGGTAACAATGTTTAGTATCTGTTCTTCATAACACTAAGTACTTCATTTGGTATTGTACCTGGTTTCATTGTAGGTCTAGTAATTTCACTTGTACATATACTAAGAGATTCATGAAGATCTAGAATTGAGTTCTATTGTAGATGTACAAGTTAAAATGCATACATGATATAGTGTGGGATTTATTTGTATGGTGAGCTTAAGTAATGTAGTAATGAAGATTTTGCTTTTAAATCCTCTCCAAAACCCCTACATACATGCCTATCCTATTTGTGATGTCACTGTTGACATAAATCAACTACACCATATTGTATTTTTCTCATATTGGTATACACTTTAAAATTCAATGAAAATGAATTGTATTCATTTGGCACAAAACGATTCATGAGATGAGGTGTTGTAATCATGCAACGGTTAATAATGAGCTGTGGAATACAAATTAATTATGAACCCAGTCATATTATGCTCACAAATGTAACACAGTGCAAATTCCTCCCATTAATATTTCCCATCAGCATAATGTTTAAGTACTCTTAATGCGTCATATGTCTCCTTCAGGTATTCATTCAAATGTCAAATTAGGCAATCATTTGCAATACTTTCTCATTTGCCAGGGATAAGATATTCTTTTTAATATAAAAAAACATTATAACCTCAGTCTGGTACTTGTAAATACGTTAATAAATGCAATTTAAAATCCAACAATCAGCTCTTTATTATACAATACTTCCCTGCCATTCAGCAGGTGCCATATGTTTATTTAATTAGGTATTTTTAAAAATATTTAAGTACAAATTCGTCAGCGTTAACATCCATGAGTACAAATAATTTTTACTCCGTAAAATGCTATATGGTACCTTCCAACATGATCAAATCTGCGAAAGCACCGAGAAAATTATTTTATATTCTTTGCTTATACATTTAAATATACATATATATTTAAATTTATATAAGACCTTATTATCTTCAAAAGACAGTATCTTTTCACACAATATCAACATTTACTGAAGTTTCACATATTTTTACTAGTTTACCCAGTAATAACCAATTAGTTTCACTATACTTACAGAATCTTCTTCCGTCATTTTTGGAGAGTACACTTCGTCCAATTGTGAAAATTTAAAGTTAATTGCGTGTTCTGTTTGCTAATACGGCAATTTCATAAATGTCTCTTACACGTGCTTATAATGAATTACAAAGCTGTTCACCAAAATTTATTGCATCAGCCTTTCTCACACGTGAAACACCTGACATTGCTGTGTGACTGTGTGGCGTGCGTTCAGGGCTCAGGCTCACATCAACTAGTTTGGCCGGTTTAACCATAGACATTCATTTTCAAGTTCTAACACCACAGAATGTAGAATAATTGTAGGCAAATACGTTGCAACAGTACTAGCTAGAGACACATGTGGCGCTGATATACAAGAATAAAAATTCTGAACCTAACGAAGAACTACTAAATTTCAGAAGAGGGAGATAAACAACTGAAGTATTGCAGTGTCTTCAAGCTGATAGGGAAATAGCTTTAATCCATCAAAAATGAAAGCCATATGCTATTTTCATTGATTATTTCAAAATGTTTGGCACAATAAACAAAACCATTCTCCTTACAAAGTTAGGATATGACATATGTATGACCACCATATTAATTATAGGCCATTGTCGGAAACCTTTTCATCCATAACAGGTTATAAATAAGTTATGACTTAGACCGAACGAACCCAATAATCCGTCAGTTGTAGTACTGATGTTTAGACCTCTACCCTATCCTAAGGCAGAAAACTCAATACTCATGTATGCATGATGTGGCATTAACCTCAAGCTAGGAGATTACAGACAGCGTTCACCCAACTAGCACACTAGGCTATGGACAATTAACTGACACTTAATGAAGAAAAGACAGTCTAAAAAAAAGTTTTGAAGGTAAAGGAAATGAAGAACCTTCTATATTGATCATAAATAGCCATGCAGTTGCTAGCTTCAAGTACCAGAGAGTTGCTTTTCACACACCAGGAAACATATTCACACTTCACATAAATGAAAGGTTAAACATTAAATGCAGCGAAAAAAAGTATAAATTTATGAGCAAGCTCTCTCTTAAAACAGTTTTGCAACTATTTTAACTTAAAATCCACCCGGTAGCAACATACGATTTGAAAAATAGAAATAAATCAATTTTAAACTTCAGATGCAATGACGAACTATGAGTGGACTCAAGGAGGATGTGAAATATGCCACACAATGAAAAGACTTCTAAACATGATTTTCACATAAGCTGTGCCACATCAGGAGTTTTCGTGAGCCTAGTTCGTGTTGCATGTGTGTTAGATGTGGTGACCAGTGTGAAAGATGTCACATAATAAATTACAGCCTGCGATCAGAAAAGTTTGCACTGAAAGGTCAGGACACTCACATGGTGTATATAAACTAGGGACGGAAGCCGGATACCGAATGTATGAAGTTAATTACTGTTTCACTGATGATAACCTGCAATAATTATAGTTGCCCCTGTGAAGTAGGCTCGAGTATCTACATCTATTCCTATTGTAACACCAACATCGCACAACCTTTAGTGTTCTAGTATTCCTAATCTGGAGAAGTAAAATTTAGCCTTACAGCGTTTTATAGTGTCTGATAAGAAAGGAAAACTTTTGCACATTCAAGCCTAAAAAATAGTCGTAAATATCGTTAAAACCCGCGATGTGGAGGGTAAACATAAGCAACCTGACATTTCTCTTGTACGAATAACTGAAAAAATACATAAATATGCCCGTGCATCTAATTGGGTATTAAAAAATGCTAGATGAGAATTATATACAAAGAACGAAGGTTCCTCATCACCTCTACTACGTAAGGTAAACATGGAGTGAAACCATAAGAAAGAAATGTAAGCTTAGATTATTTTAATCTGAAGAGTGCAAATTATGATACGCATTAGAACTTGAAGAGAATACCACCATAATATATCAAGCAGACACTGCACCAGGAGACTGTACGGACAAGTGAATAGAATCAACTTAAGATAATTCCTCATACAACATAATACAATTGAACAAAGTACTTTCCAAAAATTCAATTAGGTTGACAACGGGTGTGCAGAGACATGCAAGTGAGGACATACCCTCCTAAAAAGCCACGGTAATGCAATAGTTGAGACTACTTTCGCAAATGTGTGTCGAGCATCTGCAAACATGTCCTTGAGGTGGTTTTTGGACATAACGCCACAGAGTATAGATGCTGTGAACTCCGGAAATCTCTTCGTCATTTAGAGAAGCTGGAAAATGAATACTGCGAAAGTGAACGAATTTTATCCATTGTGCTTGACTCCATTATTAAGAGACTTTCTACCTGTTATGGTAAATCGTTTTCTAAAAGCGAAAGCAGTGAATCTAAAGAAACTTTCTCCAACTTGGATCTTACACAGTCGCTATAAGGTATTAATCGTTGCATTGTTATTCTTTAATCCTGTTTATTATCTCTCGTTTATCTTTGCGCAGTACATAGTAATTTCTGTTTGCATGTTTGCCATACTTACAGCCTGTATTCAACATAACAGGTACAATAACTTATGTTCTAAGAAGTCCGTAAGTCTTAATATATTTGAAATCGAGCTGTAATTTAACTCAAATAAAGCTGTAATTGTTCATTCTGCAAATACCTCGTCGGTGGAGCACAGTACAACGTCGCTTGATATACACTTTGTGTTTATATCATGCCAGAGCTCCCTTTGCGTAACGTCTTTCGTTTTCTATATCTGGGCCGTCCAAAGGGCGGCGCGCCAAAGCTTATGATGCGGCCCCTGTCCCATAAGCAATTATCTGCTCCAAAGAAAACTAATAAATTCTGTATCTTCCTCTAAAATTGGGATTAACTTATTAATAACTTAGTAGGCTTTTTGGCAGTATACTTCTGCGATAGCGATACTAAAGTATAACAATTTCACAATTTTGCGTTTCTGCAGCACAAATATATTCTGCGTATAACGACACTGCAGTATTAAGTTTCATTCGTCTGCCACAATGGTTCAAACAATAAATTGTCAATATAAGGCTCAGATTACGAAGTCATTCATTAGAATGAACCATAAATTAATTTTTTTCTTATCCAAGACATGAATCTGAGAGACTTCGTTGTGCCTGTCAAGAGTTGGATAAGAAGCGCGTGTTTAAATTAAAGTGGTATAAGCGTTCTGTAGTTGTTAATTGGTTTTAGTGTGAGGCTACTAAACTTGCAACATGAGCACAAAGAATTGAACACAAAAAAACAGGCTATTAAGACAGGTAGGGAAGTGATTTTATTACAAATATTACTGCCATGCTCATCGTATACCCAGCCCGTATCAAAAGAGACTGCCAGCATTTGATATGACCGTTATTGGATATCGCAACAATTACAATGACTAAACTTCCCGGCAGTTATAATTCCGTTTGTCTGCTGTTAATCTTAGACCGCTATTGGCTAAAGTTATTACACTTCCACGTGGAATTAGCCTGCGGTTAAATTCTAGACTTGTTGGCTGAAGGTAAAATATTATTGATGTGGTAAAATAAAGAAACTCTAGCGCTAAACAATTGATATCCAATACTCTGAAGAAACCGTGGCGACTATAGGATGCCATTCAACACTATTCCAAGAGGAATTAGTCTGTTCTTAAATCTTACTGGCTGAAGCTAAAATATTGGTGCGTTTGTTAAATCTTAGACTACTACTGACTACAGTTAAAATATTGGTGCGTAACACAGAGAATCTCTATTGCTTGATTATCAAAGGTTCTGATTAAAAAAAAACGTACAATTAATTACACACCGTTATTACCCACTCAAAGTAAGCCGGTTGGATAACGACGCTTTTCAGACCTGCGTTTAACGAAAACTGAGAGGTGCACTTTCAATCTCGCGTTAGGGACTGAGAAGTTCGGCTCTCTCAGCTGTCCCTCTCTTGGGAGTGCAGCTAGTTTAATAACGATGTAACCTAACCTCAATTTTAATATTGGTTATCTTCGACAGAATTAAAATCGTATGCTCAAAACGCTTAATAAAATGATTTAAAAATAAGCAACACCGCGTTTATTTCAGTGCAAATATTAAAACATTTGGAAATCACAATAAAATATTACAACATGCTATTAAATTCCAAATCGCTACTTTGGAATGCCGGTGGCTTATCACATAGCAAAGTCACATGTTGAAACACTATTACATAAACATAAAGTAGATATCTTTGTAATTCTTAAAGCTAATATTGACCTTGAAGGTAAAAAGTTTTATACTTTAAAAAACTGCAACGTATGTTGTCTACATAAACATCAACAAGTGGTATACCTTTTAAGTAAAAACTACACTGAAAACCATGAACTACACAGATTATGCTGAAATCACTCGATGAGAAGTATGGTTACAGAATGTCAAATATGCAATTTTGGTATATAGTCCTCCAAATAACCACCAACTAAATCTTGACTTAATACAAGTTAAACAAAATATCCTAATAATAGTAGGCCTGAATGGATATTCAAAACAGCGAGGGTACAATTCCTCCAATGCAGTAGGAATATCAATTGAAGAATTTTTGGAAGCAAATGCAGTCTATTAATATACAAAAACAATGACCTCAAAAATTTTATTCGCTATACTGGGAACTCTCTGTAAGGTGAAGTGATTCCATATTTCTGTGTACATGGTGTAACGTCAAGTGTTGGATATATTATGAATGCGGCGATGATAACAGAGGTTACTCCAGTGTTAATCTGCAGGCAGATTGTGTCCAGTCTGTGTCGAAGGAGTATAATGTAGAGGCAAAATTCAAAAAATGCAAGAAATATGAGTAAGCGTCTCGAACTGTGTTGAATTAAGACTTAAAGAAGAAACTGCAGCAACAAACAGGCATGTTCACCACAGTAAGTACGATTCAGAATTTCGCTTTGATGCTTCTTACCAGTTTGAAAATATTTGAATATAGGGAACTCCGCTCATTTGTTTTATGTTTACCAGAATTAACACTAGGGCTGCAGATCGCACATGAAAAAACACCGACGTCAAAACATAACTTTTTTCCATTACACAGTGGGAGTTACGTAGCAGAATATCAAGCGCAATCACACACGAGATCATTATAACACCCAACTATGATAATCACTAACACATACAGACCGCCACGGGTGGCCGAGGTCGTTAAGGCACGGACTCGTGAGCGGGAGGTCTGCGGTTCGAATCCCGCCCGGACCGTCCTCCCTGACTGGGGTTTTTTCCAGGTTTTCCTCAGTCTTCATAACTGGCAAATGCCGGGGAGGTACCTAAACTTAGGCCTGGAACGCTTCCTTCCTTAAAAAAAAATCCTTTCCCAATTTATCATTTCATCTCATGTATCATCAGTGTCCACCGCCTGTGGTGCCTCAGTAGTATAAACAGGCGCTAAACACTACTCAAAAAAAAAAAAAAACTAACACATACAAACACTAATAAATACATTTGACGTCACCCATCAGGCTGAAAACACTCAACTGCTGCTGGTGCTCTTGTGCCCAAGTGCCGGCGGAGAGAGCCGAAGGGTTTTTTTTTTGATTGATTTATTTATGGACGCTTTTTAACATCTCAGTTCATCAGCGTCCCATTCAACTCAAGGCGTGAAACGGCCGACAAATTTTGCTCAGAGGCCTCTCTTTCAGGCTTGAGGTTCTTTTTCGTGCCGTAAATGTACGACACGGGACCCACGGCTTTACTTCCCTTCCGAAGGAAGCCATACTTAGGATTTTTACGCCCCGAAAAAATCCATCGGTCCTAGCCGGGTTCGAACCCGCGATCTTGGGTTTAGGAGGCAAGTATGAGAGCCGAAGGTGCACAGCTATTATCTAGATAACGCTACACTATCAATGGTGCAATAACGAAGGAAGTTAGAGCATCATGCCAAACTTGTAAAGATGGAATGAGTTCGAATACCACCATCTCATGCCCCCCCCCCCCGTCTTTTTATGCCGTAGGTAAACATTTACCACAATTATAACGATTTACTCGCTGAATTAGTTGCGAATAGGAATTAGAGCAGTTTGCCACAATTACAATGATTCATTAGCTAAACCACTGGGTCCATCGGTTGCCAGGATTTGCCCGAGGTTAGCCGACAGATTAGGTTATTGTGTGTGTGTGTATATATATATATATATATATATATATATATATATATATATATGAATTAGTTGCGAATTGGAATAAGGGCACATTTCCCATCATTACAATATTCACCCGCCTAACAATGTCCTCATTACAGTGATTTACCCGTTCCTATCCATTTATATTTACAAAGTAAAATGCGTGTGGATAAATTCCGCTCTCGCTGTCGCTCGGGTCTAACTAGACGCTCGGGTACAAAAGCACTTACCACCAGCAGTAGATGTGTGCTGTTAGCCTTGCAGGTAACGTCGAGTTAAAAACTGACTCAAGGAGCCTAAACTAAACTGCCATTTTGGACGTATTGCTCTTTTAGAAGTATTTGGTGGCTTCTCAAGGGGCTTTTGCCGCGATTGCGGCGAAAATGTTAAAGTAAAGGTGCAGTTGCAGGTTGTTGGTGCAGGGGTGGTAGCTTAAAGTGATGGAATGGAGCCAGTAAATTTTAAATTTCTGTCTAACCAAAAGGTAATTTAGAATGTTTTATCGAGACGAAAATTTAATCGACATTGTAGATAGTGGAAATGCACGTTATAAACGACGCAAGTACATTCGTGTGTTTGAATGAATTTCTTTACAGGAAATCGAGAAGATATGACGTAAAGAATCGGAAGTTCCATACTGCCTCCTAATCTTGAGCTTAGTGCTCATGTTTTCTACGTTTTGTGTATGAATTTCTGCACTGTACCGGTCTACAAAATTTTGCTCGTGAACTATTATATCATGTTTATAAATTCCCCCATGGATGACTAAATGATAGTCTATGCCCCCACCCATCCGAAAAAATAATAGTCCCATCAAAGTAATACCCTTGAGTCTGGTCAACAGAGAGCATCTACCCTTCCCTCTTCCAATGCACCGGAAACCCAGTGACCTTCCTACACAAATCACGATACTTCTTGTGGAAAAGTTTTGGCAGTATGAACTGCCGAATTAAATTCATCAAAGTAACACCCTTCAGTCTAGTACTTCAACAAGAAAATCTACTCGTCCCTCTTCCAATGTCCCGGAAACCCAGTGACCTTCCTCCACAAATCACGATGATACTTCCTGTGGAAAAATTTCGATTCGTCAATTTCTACGACTTTAGGCTGACCATAATCTTCCAGCCCTCCAAAGATTGAAGGATTTTCCTCGAGCCATTACTCGCAAACGTTCCTACAAAAGTTGGCCCAATCAACTGTTGTGCGGATACAAGTTCCTAACCCTGATTCATAAGCACAATCCTGCTGGGGTATATGCCGCACTCAACAATGGATGAACAAAACTAGTTACATGCGGCAGAATTATGCGTCTACAACATAGGCCATGCGGCAGAATAATGATACCACATATAGTTAATTTCGCGGCTATTTCGAACATTTCCCGTCCCTTTTTAATTTCCTGTTTCACTCCCACAAACCTAAACAAACCCTAGTGCATCATGGGAGTTTCCTTATTTCAAAGATTACCCGCATTTTCCCTTGAAATCGCCAAAGCTTATACATATTACACTGATATTATTGTTACGAAGAAATGTACTGTCGAAATGGCAAAAGCTTTCAGCAACAATAAAATGACAAACCATTTGAATTAGTACCTCTTTAGCACCAAACTGTATAAAGAGGCTGAACAAATATGGAAAACATTATCAGATTAGGTTGAAAAGTGCTGTTTCTTTTCCTTATGCCTCGATGAAAGCACAGATCAATCTGATGTGACTCAACTTTTGATTCTTACACATACAATCCAGTGTGACTTTTTTATTAAAGAAGAGCTGCTCAATATGTGTTCTCCACATAAAACTACAAAGAGAAGGATTTTTTTTATGCTGTCAAACTCTCTGTTGACAAATTCAGAGCTTTCGACAAATGTTCAGCAATTGCCACATTGTGCACCAGGCATGTTAGGGGAGAAATCTGAATTAATAAGACTATTAAGAGAAAATGAAGGCAGGGAAAACTATTGCATATTTTTTTTTTAATCTAAGGAAGACAATATACAACTTCCTTACTCAGTTTGTACCATCAGATACTATAGATATATAAAAGGGATTCATAAGTACTGATTTTCCTTGATGGTTGGCAGTTTTAACAGATTTTACAAATCACATAAGTGACCTTAATGTAAAAACTACAAGGAAGGGATCCACAGTGTCTTGACCACATGGGACACATTAATAGATTTTGGAATAGGCTAAAACTTTTCCATGCCACCTTATAGAAAAACTACCTCACTCAATTTTCTATGTGTAAATTCAGATTTTGAGGAAGAATTAAATGTTTTTGAATTTTGTACAGACATTCAGAACATCATATACGAGTTCAATTCAAGATTCTCAGACTTTGAAAAAATGAAGAGCAGTAGAACATTATTTACTAAGTCACTGACTGAAATTGAACAGCAACCCCAAATATTCAACTCGAACTATGTGACCTTCATGGAGATCCTTTCCTCAAAACAGAAACAAAAAGGAATTCTTCAAACTTCTTTCCAACAATATTTTCCTAATGTGTGAGACTGAGCAGAAAATTGCATCAATGTTTGGAAGCACCCACTTATGTGAGAGTACATTCTCCACCATGAAGTTTGTAAAGAATCGGTACAGAAGCTTACTCAAGACTGACTCTTTTCGACATTCTCCGTCTTGCAACAATAGGAATCGATGTAGACACCCCGGCCTGCCAATCATCCTTATCTGTCAAATTGAATGCCTACTCCTTCTGGTACATTACTAATATTTCAAGTACTGCTGAAAATGGTTAATTAGTTCAGGATGCTGCCCACTATCTGATAGTAAATACTTTTTTAATTACTTTCAGATTAACTGCAATTGACATCACTGTTCTATGCGAACCAGCAGATATAGCAGTACAATAAACAATGGACAGCATCCAACAGCATTGCTTAAACCTGCAGCCACATCTAAGCAATGTTTTGGCAATCAAGAATTCATTTTCTAATGCAAACATATGTTTTGATTGCAGTTTATCAAATTATTATAATCAGGAAAGGCAAAATTAGAATAATTGTGTGTTCCGTTATTTAACAATGTGTGTTTTATAATATATCAGTGCAGTGATGTTAAGCACAGTCTGGAGTAATAGTAAACTCCTGGCATATGTTTGTGCTGCACACAATTCTACAAATGGTTAGAAAGAGGAGTGACACATTTCTTTTCACAAGCAAGCAAGTAACAAGTTAGGTGCATAAACTAGGAATCAATAATAATTTGTTCACTCTGTTAATAGAAGACAGTGGTGGTTCTGCTTCTGTCAATTGGATCGGACTTATTAGAGTGTTCACTTTCTAAAAACGACCTGAACTTTACATAGATCTTACAAAAGAACATAAAGAGAAAACATCCTAGAATATACATTCATCATCCAAGGTTATATCAGTGACTTACTACTATCCTTTTACTGTATTTATATAGAGAAATTATTCTGCAATTAATTAATTTTCAATAAAAATCAATAATTAATATAAATAAGTTATCAGGGATTTTTTCTCAGGATGGGCAGCTAGCAATCTATTTATTAGTTCACAGTTTTGTAATGGAAACCTAAAAAGGAAGATAGCAATTATTTCTATACAATGCCATCTTTTGGTAAGTTCAGTTATGTTCTGCATGCCTTATTGGAGACTAAACATAAAGAAAAATATGGGAAATCCTTCATTAATCTAAAACTTCGAACTCCAACAATGGGCTGATACTGTGATGTTTTTTGAAAGTTTGTTAAAATAAACAAACAAAGAGGCTGTTGCAGAAGAAATTGCTTGTCCTACAATTCAGCTGGACAGAAATACTAAGAGTAAAGTTTTAGATAGATGCGTGGGTGAAACGTCAGGAAGCCAGTAAACTATTACGGCTCATGTCTGCAGCTATTAACAGAGTTGAGGCAGACACAGCTGTTTTGTCTGATAATTCACAATCAATTCGTTCAGATTTCAAATCATGTATATCTAGAACTGCCAGATAGTTCAACATTCTCTCAGACCAATAAGTTAATTATAAAAGCCACAATTAAGAAAAGGAAGGAAATGCACATGTAAGTCAATTCATGCTGCAGTCAACTTTTTGAATCCACAGTACAAAGGCTTGACTCTTAATACTAATAAGATACTGAAGCTATTGACTACATCACAGACTTGAACAATGAGCTAGCTCTTGAAGAAGTAAAACAACCAGGGTAATTTGGCAGAATTTAAAGCAAGCTAAGGCAATTTTTCCTAAGACACCTTGTAGGTTGCTGCTCAACATGTCTCATCTTCTACCTAGTGCAGAGTACTGTGGGAAACAACAATTAAGTTCAATGGCATTAAAGCTTCTGAATGTCTTGTTATTATCGGCTGTAAATGAGAGCAACTGGTCAACTTGTGGGCAAATCCACATGAAAACCAGAAATAGATTTTCTCCTGTGATGACCAAAATGTTGGTTTCAGTACAATGGAATCTCTGATACAAGGAGGACCATAAAGATGCACCAGGATCAGTTGAGAATCGATGACCACAAGCGTCATCTGATGAATAGGTCAGTTGTTCTTCCAAAGTGGTGAAGCTCTTAATAAAAAATTTGCAATAATGGTATAAATATTGAAGGAAATTTGTATTCTGCAATTTTGTTAACTCTTATTATGAAAAACTGTCTAATGTTATTTTCGCTTTCTATTGCAAGAATAAGTGAGTTCTTTTAAAAGTAAAATGTAAATCAATATTTTGCACAATATGGAAGTCAATTCGCATTGCTTTATTGATATTATAAAAGTTGCGTAAGTCAACAAAATTGCCTCCTTGGTCTAATAGTAGTGTTTGTGACTACTAATTTGGAGATTCCTAGGTCAGATCAGGTAGTTTTTTTTTTGAGTTTTTCCTTACTAAGGAAAAGCTAAATGCCAGAAAGCTTTAAGGTGCCATGGACTCAGAGCTCATTTGCAGCATCATTAATTAATTTCATTCATCTATAGGTTCAAGCCCCCCCTCCCAATGTCCCATAATCATATCGTCACTATCTCCAGGGACAACATAGCAGCATCCTATGAGCATCCCTGCCTTAGAAGTCTGTTACAATACAGCCATGCCAGGGAGGAATGCCCAGAAACTCATGAGACAAGGACTGGCATAGGGCAAAAAAGTCATCATACTTTTAATATATACGATAAAATTATAAGAGTGTCTGTATGACAAATAAAGTACATTAGTACATTAAAACATAAAAATTTTCACAGATTTACCAATTATACTGCATTATAATACTCCGATTTGGTACATGCTAAAATAACTGCTCTGGTTTTAAACGATGCTTCAACTTCACTTGAGTATGTTCCTTAAAATCAAGTTAGTAGTTGTGATCAGTTCTGGCAGTGCTTTGTCAGATACTCTCAGGCTTGTTCATTAATAATCCAAAAAGTATGGCGTGTGATGTACTGACTTCCTTACTCTATTGCCATTGAGAAATAGTTTCATTGGGAGAACTTTTTTTTGGTTTTCGATGATATGAAATCAGGATCTGTCGCATTTTCTCTTTCGCATTAACTTGATCAAGTTTTGAGACTTATGTTACTATGAGCATAAGATGAATACTAGACATTTATGCCAAAAATTTGGTGTCTGGCCAAGAATTCTGCTTTCCCTCTTTTTCTTCTCATCATTAAGTTTTTATAAGCAGCACCAATCAATCACTTTCATTCTCCATTTCAATGATGATAAGCATATCTAATTACAACTATTTAAATATAGATATAAGACGTGATTGTTGTGCATGGGGCAAATAGGTTAAATGCACTACACAGAAATTTGTTTTAAGCTGAGGGGCATAAAATATTGTTTACTTGTGCTGTAGGAATGGTCCATTGCTCGGTAATCAGCTGTGGAACTCATGCAGATTTGCAGGTTTGGTTACTCGTTATTCCGATGTAAGTGGTCAAACTCTGTCAACAGTTTGTTATCAAAAGCTTGATCCTTTACTAACATACAGTGGGGATTGTAGGCTGGCAATAGTTACTTCAGTTAAAAATCTGGGGTTATGGATGTCAGAGCTGTTGAGGACAGCTGTTGCTGACACCAGCAGGAGTAGTAGTGGGACAGGATAAAGGACTAGGATTATGAGGGCAAGGACTCAACTGCCTGCATTGCACAATGCAGTGCTAAATATACTTTGGTCAGGATAACTAGAAAGTTGCAGAACTTCCTACAGTGAGCCAATTGGTGGAACATACAGCTATAGAATATTTAGTAGAAGAATCTGGAATGTTTTGCACTGAAACAGTCATGGCTATGAAGGAGATAGTCACTAGACTGTCACCAGAACAAGTGCTCTAGAATTGTGAGTTATCATTCTCAATCACATTTTCTTAGTAATGGAGACTGCCAGGAATAGCTTTTTTCATTCCTGGTAAACTTCAAGATTTCACTGCAGAAAGAGGGTCTTTTGTGAACTTAAAATGACCCTATATGAATTGCATTATTATAAGAAATTGATTTTAGAGCAGTTAAAACATAGCTTTGCTTTAGGGAGGAAGCAAACTGTTTCACCCTCGTTACATTTCTATTTATTTCCCTTTTCCTCTTTCTTTTTATTTTTGTTCACAGTCATTTTTAATTTTGGCTGCCCATGTTGTCCACCCCTAAATTTGCTCCTCATTTTCAAAGTGGAGATTTATTTTAGCAAGAAGCATAAAGAACATTAAATAAAAGCTCTGAGTTTACTTTTCAAGATTTAAAAGGAACATTCATTAATATGAAAAAAAGAAGCATAAAGAACATTAAATAAAAGCTCAGAGTTTACATTTTAAGACTTAAAAGGAACATTCATTAATATAAAAAAATTTAAAAATTAATCATTCATTATTAAATTTTTTTCTCAACATTTTGATTTTTGAATATTTTTCTTCTCTGCTCTGTAGTCTTCATTTGTATATTGTAGTGGATTCCAATGTAATTTACATTAGTATCAAACATTGTATGTTATTTTTTGAGTATTCCAAAATTTCAAATCCAATTTTGTTTTGCAGTTTGCCTTTTTTATATTCTTCTGTTTTTTTTAAACATCAAATGTTGGAAAATTAACATATAGTTCCTTTCTCAGCTAAAGAACTTTAACAGGTATGTGGAGATAGCTGTAAACATGTGCTATAATAATGTTCACTTCCAAATATGATCCTCACACTTCTGATTTCAGAATTTTTCAGTTGAGATGGGAGCAGCAAAGCAGACATGTATTGATTTATCATTTTAGTTTTGCAGACCGTATATAGATTTTTCACATGTATTTAACATACAAGAATATTGCTGCTATGAAAGCAGCAGAAATTCCTGTTTGGAGAAGACTACATTTTTTTATATTATAAAATACAGTATAGGCCAATAGTGAAGTGCAAATACACCCCTTGCAGCACCTATACAACAGAGTATGAGTACATGAAAACACTGCATGTAGCTGTTATGCTTTACAGGTTATTTTTTTTTAGAATTTATTTAACATCTGAAAAATAAATTATAAAAAAATACACCTTTCTCTGCAATTCATAAATAAGAGAAGATAAGATGAAATTTAAATTTCCCAGCAACTACCACATTGCATATTTCTTATACTAGTATACTGGAACAGAATTGATAGTCATGAGTCCTCATTCAGTTACTCTTTATTAAAAAGAATGCTCTTAACACTTTCATACGCACTTCAAAGTAACAAAAATAATCCAAGTGCCCAATTCATTGATACAAAACTCTTCTTTAACATAAAAATATAATCTATACTAAGAACAGTTAACATATGTAATACTTAAGATAAATACCTGACATATATTTGGCAATATATTTAAAAGAATTTCCTTATAGCATTATTGCATGATTTCCTGGAAATCTTCCAACAGCACCTAAAAGTTTGAGATACCATTTAAGTAGCTGCATTTTAACATATTTGTACCTGAAAAAGTAATAAAATATATTCAGATTCAAAGTATAAATTGATATTTTATAATTTTTAAAGCTAAAATATAGAACAAGACTTGCTACCTCTAAATTGCTAGGGTAAGTCAGATATAGGTATAAGAGAGACTTGTACATGAAACTCAGTAATTCTCCCCTTTTAACAATGCTCGAGTTTCTCAATTTATCTCACAGATGACAGTTAATTTTTGGACTGTTTCATTTAGTGAGCAATTATACCTAATCATAAGCCACATCAAGATGGCACAGTCTTCAGGATACTCTGAAAATATGTTGTAATGATAATTATGATAATGAAGAGCTATGTCCTTATATATTAGTAATAATATATTATTTGAAAATTCAAGCTTTGATGATCCATTGGTCAGTATAATTATATACTACATTTTGTGTCTTTATCTTTTTTCAGAACTTTAAAGCTTATCTTATATATATATATATATATATATATATATATATATATATAATATAAACAAAAAATAATGTAACACTATTAACAATGTAACTAAATTAACAATAATTAGAAAGCAGAAAAGGATAAAACACTAAGAAAAAGTCACAGAGTTGTAATCGCTATATTTCGAACTACTGTATATTATGGCCATAGAAGAATTCAAGTAGTTCGAAATATAGCAATTACAACTTTGTGACTTTTTCTTAGTGTTTTATCTTTTTCTGCTTTTCTAATTTTATATATATATATTATATAATAGATAAATAAATGCAGTATTTTTTAATTATAGATAACTGTATTTATGGTATATTTCAGAGGCTCAATTAATGTAAAAAAATTAATTAACATCATCACATAGGCTCAAAATTTACTTTATTTGGCTTGTGGACATGTCTGATGCTATTTAATTTTTATAAGGGTTGGAAAAAAAAAGTAGCAATACATATAAATCTGACTCGTGCCCAATGTTGAAACTTACAGAGCCCATCTTTAGGGC
The DNA here is from genome assembly GCA_030762175.1 of Metallyticus violacea. Lineage (NCBI taxonomy): Eukaryota > Metazoa > Arthropoda > Insecta > Mantodea > Metallyticidae > Metallyticus > Metallyticus violacea. The sequence goes on along the minus strand of CM060845.1, from coordinate 37,680,375 downwards.
AGTCACTCTTTGATATCATTATTCAGAATTTCATATTTTCCATTTTTGCACAAATTGTAAATAAATTTATTTATTTGCTGTCAATAGACTCATGCACACAAGTTTCTGATATTGTCAAAAGAGTTAACAAAGTGTGTATAAGTTTAAAACATTAGTCAAAATAATTCATAATATAATTATAAAGTATAGCATAAAACTAAAAGGTTTAATAGAATCAATATATAATAATTTATAACTAGAACAGTTTAATACACAGTTACAGGAATTATAAGAAAGTACACATTTTATCTACAATTCATCCACCCTGCATTTCTCAATAAATAATTATTTAAAATCTCTTAAATTGCTCCTTTTTTTTCAATTTTAAAGTCTCTGGTACTTTGTTGTACAAGATTGCACCTTCGATTGGTGGATCTCATTCTGATGCTTTTTTGTGTAAAGTGATTCAGTTTAGATTAGCTTTTCCCCATAAGTCATAGGTGTGGTATTGGTTATTATTGCCAGCATGTTTATTGCTATTTACAAGTAATAGGATTAGTCTATATACATATAGTGAGATCACAGTTAAGAAGTTATTTACTCTAAACATTTTTTGACATGAAGTTCTTTTATTAAGCCGTAAATAATTCTTATACGTGTTTTTGTATAATTAATAATCTATTTTGATTATCAATTGCCATGCTACCCCAGATGCCTTTCTGTACATGAGGGTAAATTATACCATAATATGCCATTTTTAGTAGAGCAGTATCCAGATATATTGAGTTCCCTTAACAGATATAATCCCATGCTTATTTTCTTACATGTGTGCAAATCAGTGCACGTTTGCTTTGGTGCCTGCATGGTTGGTTCCTCCCGCCAGTCATATAAGACTAAACTTGTAGTGACTGGTGCTTGGCTTATGTAGCCAGAAGGTATTTGAAATCTGAATGTGGAAGTATGTTTTATTTTTCTTAGCCTGTGGGAGCTTTTCTTTTGGCAACAAAATTTTGCCGGGTAAGTTAACTTTAAATTGTAAAACACCTTTCAGTCTAAATACCTCCTGCAGTGCTGAAGAGGCTAATTAATTGGCATTAACTATTTTATTTATTGTTGTGGATCATGATTAAATTGGGACACGGGCACTAAAATTATGTACCTTTCTTGAGGATATTTGAATTTGTATTTTTTAATTGTGCTTTTTCTTAAGTAATCTTGTTTCTCTTGCATGTATTTTCTTAATAATAATTAATTCTTTTCATGATGAAAGCTTCAAACCTTGTTAATCTCAGATTGTTGCAGATTTATGATAGTTGGTGTTGACTCCATTTGTCATTTTAGCAAATTCTTAAGGAATGTAACTATTGCGATTGTAGCTATAGCTCCTGAAAATCAGGGAAATCGGACTTTCAGAATGGGGATTTACCTGAAACCTAAGATTTAAAAATTGCTCTACTGGCATCAATATTTATTTCTTCACAACAAAATTCGGTATATATCATTTAAATGAAATAAGAACAATAGTTTCTGAAAATTAGGGAAATTGAGTTTTTAGGAATATAGGTATACTTGAAAACCAAAATTTAAAAAGTGCTCTTGCATTTAATTTTCTCTATATTGTTTTAAAATAAATAAATTAATTCAGTACATAAACTATTTACAACAATGCACATGTTTTATATTTAACAAAAGCATCATTGTGAAGTTAGTAAATGTAAAATATTAATCTAATAGATGAATTATATTTGTATGTAAGAGCACTCTGTAACAACCTTCAGAAAAGGTTCACATTACATTTTTTTACTACAATAATATTTAAATTAAATTTCAAAGTCAATGAAAATCTGTGAAACTTTTGATTGTTTATTGTTGATTATATATGTTTGCATGTTTTTGTTTTATTCAAATATATAAACACCTTCTTCTTAAATATACAATGTAACACGAAACTGTTATTGCTCTCTATTTTAGTGAATGTAAAGATTATATCAATAGCTCAGTTCATAAACATGGTTACATTTAAAAATGTTTAAAAATACTCACACAGTAGGACTTTGTCTATTGATGGTCATATATTTCATTTAATTATAGTAAACCATTAATTTTTGTGGTTTAATTTCAACAACAACAACAACAACCACAACCACAACAACAACAACAACAACAACAATAATAATAATAATAATAATAATAAATTAAAAAATGCTGTTTCTCTTTTATGATACAGGATTGCAAGAATTTTAATTTTGTTTCCCTAATACCACATTGTGATGCCTAACTTATTTCATTTCACTAATTAATAAGGCTATAATTTGGATTTTATACTCTTTTTTAAAGTTACTCTACTAAGTTAGGAATTTGATTAGTTTACACAGCTCCTACATGACAGACTTTTATTAAATGTACAGCTTTTTAGGTGCCTACAGCCAAGTAGATTCATTTTAGTAAATGTTTCTTGGTTGTGTTATAAAAATGTTTATTAGGGGTCATGACACATATATGGCATTGTTTAAAACAAACAACTTAATCACATTATTAACAATCATCTAAAGATCGAGAACCATGCATGAATTCCTTGAAACTCCTGTTATATGACACAGTATGCATCCATCTGTAAGCTCTGCATTAGCTATAATTTGTGCATTGAATGGGTCTGTCCTCCCTCTACCATTTAAACAACTGCAGTGCCTTCATTTGCTACTATGAATTGTGGCAAATGCATTAGTACTAAATTTTTCAATTCTTTTTTTCCACTTTGAAGTAAGCAGACTGACTAAAGAGTCACCAATAATTGTCACTCACATCGTTTATCAAATTGAATGATCGTTTATCAAATTTAAATGTAAAAAAACCAAAATAAATTCAACAATTACAAAAACACAATAAAACAACTAAAAGAAAAACTGGTAGTATACACAAAAACAGATAAAGGTAATAAAATCGCCATTTTGGACCAAGAAGAGTACATAAACAGGATAGAAACTATGTTAAAAAGTGAAGATTATAAACCAATTAGAGAAAATTCACTTAAAAGTTGCACTAGAATAAAACATTGGATGAAATAAAAGTACTGTTCACTACGGAAAAACGAAAACTCACACAAAGCAGCCCAGTGTTACCTAGAATGTATGCACTTCCTAAATTACACAAAAAAGACAAAATGTATGCACTTCCTAAATTACACAAAAAAGACAACAGCATAAGATCTATAATAAATAACACCAATTCACCAACATACCTGTTAGCAAAAAAATTAACCGACATTTTCAAATCCTTAAAAAAATATCAATGCTTGAGTGTCAAAAACTCACAGGATCTCGTAGAAAAATTACAAAATTACAGCAGAAAATATAATGGTATCGTTTGATGTAGAAGTCTTATTTCCAACCATACAAACAAATAAACTTATGCTAATGTTAAAGAATTAGTTACAATCCTTAGATCTACAGGCACCAGAAATTGAAGACTTGATAAAACTTACTAACATTTGCACTGAACAAAATTTCTTCATTTTCAACAAAAAATACTACCAACAGGTCTCAGGACTATAGCTATGGGAAACCCCCATCTCTAGTTTTAGCAGATTTTTTTTTTTGAGTTCATTTGAAATGCATATCTCCATAGTCTTCCCTCTAATCTTCAAAACATGATATAGGTATGTGGATGACATATTTGCAATAATTCCAAAAAAACATATAACACATGCACTAAAACTTCTGAATTTGCAACACAAATCTATAAAGTTCACCATAGAGGAAGAAAGAAATGGATATCTCCCCTTCCTAGATGTAAAAATCATAAGAAATGAAGACTATTTTACCTTCGGAATCCAAAGAAAAGATACGCACACAGAAAATTACATAAAAAATGACAGTTTTAACTACATTCCACATAAATATGCAGTGTTTCATAGTTTGGCACACAGCTTAATTAACATCCCACTCACACTAACAGTACAAATTGGAATACCAACAAATCATAAAGATAGCAGAAACTAATGGGTACAGCAAAGACACAGTAATAAAAATCATTAATAAAATCAAAAAACAATAAGAGATGTTTCCACACTTAAAAGTGCAAAATAAAGGTACAAATTCAAAAGTTTCGCATATCACCCAATTTACCGCAATAAATTCAAACAAATATTCAAAGAACAAGGAATTATGTTAGCCCCAAAGAACAACTTTAATATAAAGAACTTATTAGGTTGCAGAGTAAAGGACAACATAACAAGCCAACAGAAAAAAAGTCAGGTATCTATGAAATAAAATGTGCACAGTGCGATAAAAAATACATTGGAAAAACAAAGAGGAATTTGGAAATCTGGAAAAAAAACACTTTAGAAATATTCGCTTAAAACAAATTGATAAATCAGCAATAGCAGTGCACTTATGGAATAAAAATCATGAAATTAAACCAGAGACAAAACTACTGAAACAACTTCAGAACGCAATAGAACTTTCCACTTGGGAAAAAATTTTCATTACAAAAAACAATGAAAATTTAATGAATTTCAATTTCCCTCCAATGGACGAACTCAGCAAGTTCCTAATAGAACCAACAGATGCCGCCACAAGAATATCAAGAGACCCAACTGCCACTTCTAACAACAGTTTGTCTACAGGCTGAAGATGGAGGGATCACTCCCGAAACATATGTCCAATTTTTATGTACAGAATGGAGTTAGAGTGAACAAATTTTAGTACATTGGTTATATGTATACCACTCCATCGTCAACAGCTTTGTAAGTACATTTAATTGAGATGTCCAATAGTCTACACTCCAGAAGTCTGGTTTTGTAGCAAAAGCAACAAAACCTAACAATTTCAAAGTAACAAAATTGAAAAGACCAGATTTTAAATCTTTTGATTAAATAAGTCATTGATTTATAAACCACCAAACTTGATAATGATGACCCATTAAAATTTGTATAACCTGATCCACTTCATATGCCTCTGAAATGTATAATTATGTTCACATTAACCAAAGGAAGCTGTATGCCCTGAAGACTCTAGTGCACTTTAGTTCTGCAGCCACTCAATACTTTCTAGTAATAACTGAGAATGGTTAATGTAATGGCTATGATGTTTTTTTTTAACAATGTTTAATGCCTATTTTCATTAGTAATCGGAAGCTTTCACAGCCAGAGTCAGACTTATAACTAGAAGTTTCTTCTTGTCCGGATGGCTCAGACTGCGCCACTGTTCCTGCGGTGCTGTATACATAGGCACTTGAGTCCGCGATCGCAGAACATGCTATGTGGGCAGACGGTGAACACACTATCCAATACAATGAAACATCTGTCCTATCTTCAGTACCATACTACCACACTATATTACAATGCGAAGCCATAGAAATCTACAAGCATCCTAATAATTTTAACAAAAAGGGAGAGGCTCTCAAACTGAGTAAAACCTGGCATCCGATATTAGAGCACATAAAACAAGCCCACACTAGCAAAATTCATGTGAACCAATCACCAATCAGAACAGAGATGCCCCGCCCTCCGAGTACAACCCCTCTGCTCCAGTCGAACCAATCCCCTTCGAGCAGTTCATATATAAATATAACACCTCCAGCTGATATTTCAGTTGTGCCAGGACCTTCGCCCAGAAGACTCAGACCGCGCCACTGAAGATGTCCTCCGCAGTTGAGGATGAAACGTTTGGACTCCTTAGCTCCAAGAGACCACGGCTCCTAAGCCCGGAAGAAACTTCTAGTTATAAGCCTATTTTCATTATTGAGGCAATAAAGGTAGTGGACTCTGATGATGATACAGGAGATTAAATTATAACTGGGAAAGTTCCTGCAGGACTAGGATACCTCTCTGGCATTTGCCATTGATGAGAACTAAGAAAAACTTGAAAATAATCTCAGTCAAGGAAGACAATTCTGACACAAATCAAATTTCAGGCTTTCCATTATGAATCTGAACTTTAATGGCCTTGGCTACTAATGTCAGTAATGAAGACATTGAATTACTTTGATATTAAATTCTAATCTCATATTTTGCATAATTATTCAATTATATGTTATAATATGAAAATAATGTAATAATACTTTGGGAAAGTAAACATAAGTTTAATATAATTAAGAAAGATTATAATATGACTGAGTTGAACTATACATTCTTATTTCAATCGATAGTTAGCTGAAGAGTGAACAATGGTCTGTGAAACATATTCTAAATTAATCAAGCGAAGCCAATAAGAGTGTGTAGTTCAACTCATGCAATAATCCTAATTATATGATTTGCTTCACTGTACAAGTTCCAATTAACACCAAGTTAATAAGCTCAATACTTTACCAAATGCTGAAGTACATACCAAAATTTTAAATTAACTAATTACACATTTCCAAAATCAAAAAAACAGATTTACTGATTTGCATCAAACTTTAAACAGGGTATATCTCAAAACTCATTTATAGTGGCTTACTACTGGAATTCACCAATGCCTTAAATTAAAATATGTCTCTCCAGGAAAGGAACATACAAATTTATAAAATGTTAATGTGCTATAGTTGTAATTTTGCATCTTTGGAAATATATTTCCACAACAAGCAATGCTTACCATAATATTATCTCGAAATATATTCTCTGTCTTGTTCCAGCAAATCGTTGTAAAACACCAGCATTATCAGACACAAATACTCCTTCTGTAGCACTGCGAGCCATGACTGTATATCTGTCCACAGGATCTCCATGTTCTTTAGCAATAGCTCTTATTGTATTCAGGTTCCTAAGTTAGAAATCACAGGTATTTAATACCATTCACATTCTTCAAAAAGTTTTCAGTGCAACACAATAAAATTCAAAGCTGTGTAAGTGTGTGAAAAAAAAATTATCATTATTAACTTTCCAACTATTATATGGTGGTAGCATAAAAGAACGAGAATGTGGAGCTGATTGGCACACTTCAGAACCCATTGTGCTGAATATGGTGAAAACTAGTAATTTTGAATTATGTAAAAGACAGCATGCAGTTTTATGCCACTAGCTTCTACTCATCAGGATGAGACAGATGATTTAAAAAAATGATCTTTGTTTCTTAAGTTTATGACTTTTCCATTATTCACTACTGAAGTTATTTTAACTATGACAGAAGCTTAATTAATTAAATAAATGCTCTTTCTGACTAAAGTTTGATATTTCAAGGTGAGGAAACTATCCCATCATGCAAAGAGCTTATGGGTGCTTAAGTTTGACACATTTTATAAATATTTCAGATATGCTATAAATATGGATAAAAAAAGTAGATGCTATCTGTACAAGACTCCAACATGTCTTACATATATGAGATGCCTCAGCTATCAAGCAATATATCTTAAGACACTAGCACAGCAATTACAGCTACTGCATCTAATTTGTCACTCAAAATCACATAATTAAAATTTCAATAAAGCCACTGTCTTTATATAAAGCCTCAATGGTGAGTTTTAATTGGATGGAGAGAGTTTAAGAAGCATTAATTGAGTTTAGATGGAATAATGGTTAAGGAAATGGAATATAGAGAATGAGTGGAAGAAACTGGATTGAGTATTATGTTTTTTTAAGATATTTTTTAATGTCCTCCCTATAAATGTTTGCAAACATGGGGGTATTATTTCAAATGGGAAAGTTTAGTATGAGAGGTTTATTAATGGAGTGAGTATTAAAGCATTGGTTTAGTGCATATTGGTTGAATGAAAAACATATTTTAAAGCAATGTGTGAAGTATTATGAAAATAATAGGTGTATCAACAGTTGGATTAATAAGATAAAGCGTTAATTGGAAAAGAAGGGAATGGGTAATATATGGATAGTGAGAGAATACCTTAGGAAGGGATTTTGGAAGCAAATCATATTAGATGTGAAGAATGAATAGACAATGCAGGGTGCAATAAAGGAAAGTCAGTTATTACTTGGTTTAGATTAGTATATTCGAAAATGTAAGGATTTAGAAATAATTATGATAAGGACATATGTTCCATCTGTAAGAAGTAATCCATATATTAATATTATACTTACGAAGCTGTTGACAATGGAGTGGTAATATGTCCTTAACCTAGGTATTCATTTTTTTTTTTTTACACTAAACTCCATTTACTTACATAAAAGTTAAGACATGTTTTGGGAGAATCTCTCCCATCTTCAGTTGCTCACCGAACCGCCATTACTTGAAATGATGGCTGGACACCCGGATGTTTCTGTGGTGGCCTCTGTTGGTTGGAGTAGGAAATTGCTGAGTTCATCCATAGGAGGAAACTGGAAATTCATTAGGTTTTTTCTATTTTTTAATATAAAATTATTTTCCCAAGTGGATAACTCCAATGGGTTGTGAAGATGTTTCAGCAGTTTAATTTCCGGTTTTATTTCGTGGTTTTTGGTCCAAAAGTGAGCTGCTACTGCTGATTTATCCACCTGCTTAAACCAAATATTCCTAAAATGTTCTTTCCTCCAAATTTCCAAACTTCTCTTTGTTTTGCCTATGTAACTCTGCTCACAATCTGCACATTTTATTTCGTAAAAATGGTGAATATATAAATTTAAAATTTACGAAATAAAAGATTGTGAGCAGAGCTACATAGGCAAAACAAAGAGAAATTTGGAAATTAAGAGGAAAGAACATTTTAGGAATATTCGGTTTAAGCAGGTGGATAAATCAACAGTAGCAGCTCACTTTTGGACCAAAAACCACGAAATAAAACTGGAAATTAAACTGCTGAAACATCTTCAAAACCCATTGGAATTATCCCCACTTGGGAAAAAAATTTTATATTAAAAATAGAAAAAAATATAATGAATTTCCAGTTTCCTCCTATGGATGAACTCAGTAATTTCCTACTTCAACCAAAAGAGCCACCACAGAAACATCCGGGTGTCCAGCCATCATTTCGAGTAAAGGCGGTTCAGTGAGCAACTGAAGATGGGAGAGATTCTCCCGAAATGCGTCTTACTTTTATGTAAATAAATGGAGTTTAGTGTAAAAAAAAATGAATATCTAAATTTAGGATATAATCCATATATTATTTGAAAGATCAGGAACTAATGAATGGAGAAAGGAGGTGATTAAAGATAGAGCTTAGAATAACAAAAGTAGCTGATATAGAAACATTTTGGAGGATGATGATTAGTTGTTATATCAATAAAAAGATGTTTTGTTTGTATCTGCTCTTTTGCTTTTTGTGTTAATTGACTTGTAGAGATGTGCTATAACAATAATTAACCAGGTCACAAGCTCTATGCATCCATAATTTTGTAATTTAATTACAGCTCAATAAAGCATTACATTACATACATACTCTTAACATTTCCATGCAAAATATAATTTCTGATAAAAACTACTTGCAGCTGCTAAAGCACTTTTAAAAATGGCCTACCTAATGACCAAGAGCATTGATCTTGGCATGACTCTAAGCAATATCATTATTTTATCAAATCTTTGCTGAGCCATCTTAGTCATGTATTTCATGTCTTCATCAGTCAATTTGATTTTTAATCGATACCCAGACAACTTAAGTGGTCTTTGTGTGATGACTTCCGCCAGCAATAAATATTCTGTAAAATCAAAACAAAAAATGTATTCTGGCATCTGGCTTACCAGATTATTAGACATAACATTTTTAAATTGTACTATATGCCATTAATTTGTGGGAGGAAAAAAAAAGTTCAATGATGACCCTGCTCTAGGGTCCTCATTCTGCTATGCAATAGGAAATTGATTTTAGTGACAGGTAGTTACTTCATAATGACATGCCTCCTGCCAAGGAAAATTATGTTGTGCAATTGCAATTCATAGCAAGCATTTTTTGTTTCTTTTTTATTTATTAGCGATAAAAAGTAATCGATATTGTACTGAACATTATAGTAGTTGCTTGACGTGCCTATCCTTCACTAGTTTTTTTCTTTTCTTTTTCTTCTTTCTTTCTTTTCTTTTTTTGGGTGTTTTAATGCCCATTTTTACTACTGAGGCACCATAGGCAGTGAACAATGATGATACATGAGATGAAATGATATATTGGGAAAGGATTTTTAAGCAAGGAAACATTCCAGGCCTAAGTTTAGGGTACATCCCCAACATTTGCCATTTATGAGGACTGAGGAAAACCTGGGAAAAACCTCAGTCAGGGAGGACGGTTCTGGCGGGATTCAAATCCCAGACCTCTTGCTCATGAGTCTGCACCTTAACGACCTCGGCCATCCATGGCGTACCGTCTGTGATAAAAAAAGTATTCATTTACCTTGAAAAAATAAAAGGAGGAGGTTGAGGAATTAATTCTTTCCATTAGTACTGCTGAACTCATTTGAAAATAAAAGTTATTTAAGGGGGAATTTGGGCATTTGACTAATTCTGATCTGGGGGGAGGAACCTAATTGCAACCAATAGTAACATAAAATTTCAATGGATACAAGTTTAAAACAAAAGCTGTAGCAATCACTAAAAGGGATATGCATTCATAATGACATATTCCTTCTTTGCTAAAAAAAATTTATCAAAATGCAAACATAAAATATAAAATGTATCACTTTTATCCAATTCATATATAGATAAATGCAATTACAAAACAAGCATACTTACAGATCAGGAAACAGTCAACTTGCCTTTTACACCTAGCTCTGCAGAATATCGTTCCATTTCACTGTGATTGTTCAAAACAATAGCTTTCCACAGTTTACAGAGTGGGTGCCTTATGGTTTCATGTAAATACTCATATAATCCATGATCCAGTAAAACAATTTCCGCTTTTCCTTTTTTATTCTTTCTTACTAACACTGAAAATGTAAGATTAAACATCATTAAAACAATTTACTGGCATTCAAATTACCATGCTCTTAATCATCATATTCTGTGCAATATCAAATTTTTTATACTATGACATACATGAAAGCCTATCTTGTTCTTACAATTTGATACAGATCATAAGTTGTAATTGTTGCATGAGAGCTCTGATTCTAAAAGATTTAAAAAAGAAATGCCAATGGGGAGTAACTTCTATAGTGAATAATTACCATTTCCAGGATGTGGGTCTGCATGAACAAATCCCGTATGAAATATCTGTTCAGCAAAAATTTGAAACAGTTTTGAATCAATGTCTGCCAGAGAAAATCCTTGCTTTTTTAATTCTTTAACTTCATTTATTTTAGTACCATTAATGAATTCCGTAGTCAAGACTCTCTGCAAAAATAAGGCATCTGTAAATGCTTACATTTAGTAAAATAAGTTGTACAAGAGATAAGAATGGCTTATGCTATTAGGATATTAATACATTTCAGCATTTAAGTTAAATTCTATGTCAAATTTAGACTACATTAAAAGTTCTCTTTGCGTTTTATATTTATACTTTACATGCTTATCTGAGATTTCCCCCAGAAAACTAAGTTTATGTTAGTTAATTTAAATACATATTAAGCTCTATCAATAGGAAAATTTGGGAACCCGTTCTGCAAGTAGATTTCATGTTAAGCTTTATTTCCCTTCTCGGTTCAATAATTATTGTCATATATAAAGATTAACTAAGTCTTAACTAGACATGCTACATACATAAACTCATGTCCACTCTTTGTTTATTCTGTATCCTACAATGCCTAGAGAAGGCAGAGACTAAGGTAAAGTGAATCAAATACACCATATTTTATGCAATAGTTACAGAAACAGGCTTATAAGTTTTTAAACACCTGTGACCACAGGTGCTATACAATGATGATACATGAGATGAGATGATACATTGGGAAAGGATTTTTTTAAAGGAAGCAAGGTTCAAGCTTAGGTAACTCCCTGACCATTTCTACTCGAGGGCTCAGGTAAACCTTAAAAAAAAAAAAAAAAAAAAAAAAAACAAAACAAAACAAAACAAAACCCACACCATTCAAGGAGAATGGTCCTGGCAGAAATCGATCAAACTTGCTCACGAGTTCATGCCTTAATGACCTCAGCCATCCTTTTCAGTGATGATGATGATAAAAGAAGAAAAAGAAGAAAACAAAACGATCTCTTAACCAAAAGCTAAGCATAAAAAAAAAATTTTACTTCCATATGCAGCATAATTTTTGTTTACAGGGTTGACTGGTTGGTTCCTAATGGCCCCGTCATTTGGGTATTTGGGTACATTCAATCCATTTGATATTTTGCTTCCCAGTTTAGCTACTGAATTCTTTGCTTTCTTGCAATTAATTTAATACATTTTAAAAGGTGTTGTCTGTCCATTTTTGATTCCTGTTCTTTATATAAAACACATTCTTCTGATTGATAAATCATAACTTTATAGCAATTGTTTCTTTCCATGGTTAAGTGGGGTGGGTCTCCTGTAATTTATTAACATATTTCCATTGTTTACCTTCTGATTATTGAACAAATTTAAGCATTGCATTTCGTATTTACTTTGATTAAATAAACTGGTGTCAGTTGTATACAAAAAAAACTGGGCTTGTAGGCCAAGAAGTACATATAGATAATCAAGGTTCATAGGCTTTCATAGTTGGTGTCGGTTATAGACAAAAAAAACTTGGCTTGCAGGCCAAGAAGTACTGAAGTCAACCAACCTTTGATCTAAGGATTAAGAGAACCCTTAATATCTAGTAATACTGATAAGCCTGTTTTCAAGATCCTGCAATCCTCTCCAATATATATGGCTACCAAACATTCATATAAAATGAAAGTATATTTTTTAAGTTTCAAAATTCTTATTCATTATTGCTTTACTACTCCAATGAAGAAAGAATGCACAACCAGAATATTCCCCTGGTTATTTGGTTCTACAAGAATTGTCACCTGCCTTCTTTAATTTAAAAAGGTTATTATTGGTTTTTCGCTGCCAGGTGATGAACCAATCATAAGCTAAAGGTGAGTCATTCCAATGATAGCTAACTCATCATTGTCATGAAGTCCACCTAATGGGCATTGCACTTCAATAATAAAATTTCCATACTTATAAGGCAATTAGAGTGCAAAAAGGGTCTTAAAATTAAAAACAGGAAACATTTAATGTAAAAACCTGTATCATTATACAGGTCTACAGTAATTTTGCTGTTTTATACTATGCAGCCTTTTTACTGTTGGATGCTCTTTAAGGGTTCTATGGAAAAACACAAGAGAAAATCCATGAGCAAAACATTCTTGAGCAAACAAATAAAATTTTCATTTAAGAATGTTTGAAAAATAAGAAATTTTTAAAAAAAATTCTGTTGAAACTTAGACAGTGAAGTTTCTTAAATGTAAATTCTGTCTAATCTGTCATCTAACACACTCTTATGCTTCACTTACTTTTAAATACAATGGGACCAGTTTCAAAGAGACATCCTCTTCATCTTCAACCAACTTGACGACTGGTAGGAGAAATTAACATTTATGAGGACCCATGGCTCTGCCTTGATGGTATTTTTTTTTTATAAACTGGAAATATGTATTACATTCTCCTGAAATGTCAAAATTCATAAGATGATCTCTATGTTTATAAATGTAAATCTTCTCCCATGTGTCTAATTCTGTACATCCATATGCTTCTTTAAGTAACTTTATTTCTTTTTTATATGTCGTGATTATCTATCCCAAAATGGTGTGCTACCACTGACCTATCTATCTGTTTGTACTTAATGTTTCTGAGATGTTCCTTTAACCGTGTTCCTATGTTCCTTTTAGTTTTTCCAACGTATATCTTGTCGGTCCTGGTGGTGTAGTGGTTACCATACTTGCCTCCTAAACCTAAGATCACGGGTTCGAACCCAGCCAGGATTGATGGATTTTTTTAGGCGTAAAAATCCTAAGCATGGCTTCCTTCGGAAGGGAAGTAAAGCTGTGGGTCCCAGTTGTACATTTATGGGATGAAAAAGAACCTCAAGCCTAAAACAGAGGCCTCTGATCAAAATTTGTTGGCCATTTCACGCCCCGAGTTGAATGGGATGCTGATGACCTGAGATGTTAAAGAGCATCCATAAATAAATCAATCAAAAAAAAAAAATGTATATCTTATCACACTCTTTACATGTAATTTTGTAGATGCCTGACTTTTTCTCCTGTGGAATGTTATTAAAAGTGTTGTACACTAGAGCATTTTTCAGAGTGTATCTGTTAACAGGTGCCAATGTAATGTTAATATCTTTAAACTTTTTTTGAATTTATTCATAGCTACTGGATGTTAGATGAATTTTTTTAAAAACCGGTCTCCCTTTTTCAGTCAATAATGTGTTGGTATTCTTGATCAATTTCTTCTTTAGGAACCTATTAAGTTTTTTGTTTACTAGATTTTTATTAAAACCATTTATAATAGCAATCTCCTATTTCTTCTCAAATTCTTTTTTGTATTCCTCTTTACTGATCGGTAAATTCATATTATATTCTATATGTTAAGCTGTTAAAAATTGTGTGCTTGTGAACTATAGGGTTGAACCCATTTGATTTTATACAGATATTTGTGTGAGTATCCTTTCTATAAATTCCAAATTCTAAATTTCCATGATTCTTATTAATTTTTGTATCTAAAAACAGCAACATCTTTGTTTCTGTTTCAAGTGTGAAGGATATATACCTGTCTTGTATGTTTAAAGTTTCAAAGCATCTTCAACTAATTCTTTTTTCACTATATACTACATTTTTAGTATATAGATAATCACAACATTAAGAAAAGAAATAAAATTACTTAAAGAAGCACGTGGACGTACAGAATTGGACTCATGGGAAAAGATTTACATTCATAAACATATTCATCTTATGAATTTTGACATTACAGGAGAACATAATACAACTTCCAGTTTATAAAAAAATACCACCAGGGCCGAGCCATGGGTCCTTATAAATGTTAGTTTCTCCTACCAGTTGTCAAGTTGTTTGAAGATGGAGAGGATGTCTCTTTGAAATCGGTCCCAATGTATTTAAAAGTAAGTTAAGCATAAGAGTGTGTTAGATGCCAGACTAGACAGAGTTTACTAATAATATTTTATTTGCTACATATCCTATTACAATTTATTAAATAAGTTCATACTAACTCCATTTTCTTTAACAATATTAGGACTAAGTCAACAGCTGACGATGAGAGCAATTGCCCCCAAAACATGTCAAATGTAAAAATAAGTGGAGTTTGTGTGAACATATTTAATAAATTCTAATAAGAAACAAGTTTTTATTGAAATATATTAATAAGTGAAATTGGGTAATAAAACATTTTTAATTTTATTTAAATTGTACTTAGAAAGCTATAGACACACAGATTTAATTGAAATATAATATATGAAATGGGGTAATAAAATATTCTTAACTAGAAATGTTAATTGGAACTTGTACATTGAAGCTAATCATATAATTAAGGTCATTATAATGATCTTAATTATAACATTCTTAACTTTCATATAATAAATTATTTTTGAAGAAGTCATTCAAATTTCACTAGTTTTATTCCACTTACTTGGACATGTTTCAAAGGCAAATTTCCTTCATCGTTAGCACGGTTCCACTGTCAGTTTTCCAGCGTGGTATTAAGATGTCTCACTTTGGATTTTATAAACTTTTTGATGAGGTGCTGTTGTTTGGATGATCAAAATTAACTAAATTTTCTTTTTTTTCGTTCAAGAATATATTTTCCCACACCTATAATTCTATCGGTTTTTGAAGAGCTTTTAAGAGTTTTGGTTCATTTTGGAACTCATGGTTTTCTTGCCAGAAATGGTGTACGCTACTACTGATTTTTCCATATGTTTATATTTTATACTTTTCACGAGTTCCTTAAACCGAATGGTAATATTCCTTTTTGTTTTACCTATATATTTATTATTGCAGTCTTTGCAACTGATTTCATAAATGCCTTATTGTTTTGCTGGCAGGATTTTGTCCTTTGTGTTGGTTTTTAGGAGGTTTTTCAAATTACATTTATTCACTGGAGCCAAAATAATGGTGGCCTCTTTGAAAATGTTTTGAAAAAATTTTGTTTCCAGGAAACTCATGTATATGTCTGCTAAGAACGGTGAGAGCGGATTACCCATTGCTAAACCCTTCTTTTGTTAAAGAGGCCAAAATCAATTTGGCTCCAGTGAATAAATGTAATTTAACTTATTTGAACTTTAGCCTGGCTGAAGATGGGAACTAAATGTTCTCGAAACCGGTTCCATACATTTATGAAAAGTAAGTGAAGCTTTAAGAGTGTGTAGTTCAACTGAATCATACAATGATATCAATTAAAGAAAATTTAGTTAATTTTGATCTTCCAAACAACAAGAACCTCATCAAAAAGTTTATAAAATTCAAAGAGCAACATCTTAATACCACACGGAAAACTGACAGTGGAACCGTGCTGACGATGGAAATTTGCCTTTGAAACATGTCCAAGTAAGTGGAATAAAACTAGTGAAACTTGAGTGACTTCTTCAAAAATAATTTATTATGTGATAATATATTTCACTGTGAAAATCCCAAACTATTCAAATTTATTCTTAACTTTATTTATATGGAGTATATATTCTTTACTTTGATTGTAACTCTTACACAATTCTGAGTTATGAGCATTTTTTGAAGAAAAAATATAAAAAGTCATTCCTGATTGGTAGAAAATTCTGATGTATTGTAGAAATGGGAAACTGTTTCAGTACTGAAATATTTATGACCACAAATAAAAGCTAAACAGCTCTCCAAAAGTTTTAATTTTTAGACCTGTGCTATGTATAAAAAAATGTAGATCGACATAATGCTGCTGAAAAGACAAAGGAATTTTTAAATACATAAAACATTTGCTACAATAGATATGTTTCTTTTTGTCTTTCATTTGAGAGAACATACCTTAGAGCTTAATTCCCATAGCACAGGTGGGACATGTACAAATGGAAACCTGGATAATTCCTTTGCACAGCGTTCAGCATTTCTACCTTCATTAAGAAAGTCCAGCTCTTGCTGTAAGGTATCTTTCAAATCCTGAAACAGAATTTTATATAAAGCATATGTTACAAATAAAATATACATTTAATTAAGATCGTTGTATGATTCAGTCAAACTACATACTGTTATTGCTCCACTTGTTTATAATATGTAGTATTAGTTTCACATTCACAGCTAATTGTCGACTGCTGGATAATTCATTATGCTATGAGAATGTGTATTCTGCTTTGGTGGAGGTATGATGAACTTAAAGTTTATGTTTTCATCCCCAGAAGTGTCAAAAATCACTAAACTGTCTCTGTATTTGTAAATGTAGATTTTCTCTCATATTACTACTTCTGTAGGTCCTTTTACTGATTTTAATGATTTTGCTTTATTCACCATGTTGTGATTTTCTGTCCAGATGAAATCATAGACTCAATCATACAATGATCTTAATTATTACAAAATTAACTTTTAAATGTTCATCAAGTGCAAACTTTCATTATAAACTTAATGCAATTTATACTGATTCTCTGGGTACTCCAGTTTCCACTGGTGCTCGTTCAATACCCTGCACCATCATCTCATCCCTATCTTCACCTTCTTCATTCAGTGTAATGTGGTCTGCCAATTCTCAGTATGCTTATTATATGAGATGGCATCCACAATATTCCGGACTGGCGCTGTCACCTCAACAGTAGGTACAGTAGAGTTTTATACCACTAGGTGGCAACACTAGCACATCTGATGAGTAAGTTTTTAAAGTTTCATGCAGCTGGGTAAATGTGTTGAGATTCTATAGTACTTTTCACGATACTCAGTATGATTTTACGATGGATCCAAGATTAGAACAAAGAGTGAGCATCAAATTCTGTGCAAATCTCGATAAAAATGCTATGGAGACCCTCGCAAGGATTCAACAAGTATTTAAGGGATACACCATGAGCTGGACACATGTGTTTGAGTGGCATGCTCGGTTTAGGGCCGGCCGTACAGCTATTGAAAACGATACTCACACCGGTAGGTCTGTCAGCTGCACAATGCCTGTCATTGTTGCCATAGTTCAACACCTCGTTCCTGAGGATCAATGTCGAACCATCAAAGACTTGCTCATGAAGTGGGAATTGGTTATGGGACATGCCAACGAATTTTAACTGATGAATTGTGGATGTATCATGTCGCTGCAAAATTTGTGCCAAGGATCCTGACTGCTGATCAGAAGGTGTAGCATATTGAAGTTTGCACAGAGCTTCGTCAGGCTGTATCCAATGACCCAACCTTCTTGTCCAGGGTCATCACCGGCGACGAGTGCTGGATGTATGCTTATGACCCTGAGACAAAACAACAATCCTCCCAGTGGAAGAGCCCAAACTCACGAAGACCAAAAAAAGTAAGACAAGTGAAGAGCAAAGTCAAGAGCATGCTCCTCATTTTCCTAGGGGATTGTGCACAAAGAATTCGTCCCACCAAATCAAACAGTAAATTCCACATACTACTGTGACGCTTTGCGATGGCTCTGCAAAAATGTGCGGAGATAATGGCACAAACTTCGGCGACAAGGGAACTGGCTATTGCATCATGATAATGCGCCCTGTCACAATTCCTTGTTCACCAGGAGATTTTTTTACTAAAAATAACATGACGGTTGTCCTAACCCACCATATTCGCCTGATTTGGCATCCTGCGACTTTGCTCTATTCCCCAAACTGAAAATCATGTTGAAAGGACATCAGTTTGACACAAGTGAGAGAATTCAAGAAGAAATGCTGTCTTTGCTAAACATTCCCAAAGAACATGACTTCCAAGATACACTTGGAAAATGGCAGAATCGCTGGGACCCGTGTATACATGTGGAAGAATGCTACTTCAAGGGTGACGGTGGTCATTAGTCTCAAAGTAAGTTTTTGACCAGATTGCAGCATCAGTCTCAAACATTTTCGATACCATCTCATAAAATTAACTATGTTGCTCACCTCTGTGTATAGCTCAATGCCTGGCTGACAAGTGAGTTGTCATTAAAACTCACTCACATTCTTATTCATATTTAGTTTGACTGTTAACACTGGAACTTCATTAATCTTTTTATTTTCTAGACATGTTTCAAATGTATTCACCCCTATCTAGTTTATCCAACTTTATTTCATGCCTGCCACCTCTTTTCCCTCTCATGGTTTGCTTGATGCGGTTCTTGATAAGGATATATTCTGATGGGATTTCCAAATTCGTTACCTGTTTTTAATTATTTGTTCATTATTTGTTTTTAAATATAAAAACTTTTTCCAAATCATTAGTTTTATATGATTTCTTGTTGTTTATAATAATTTTATTTTTGCTTTTGTACATTTTTTTTCTTTCTTTATATTTGATATTTCCAAAATACTCTTTTATCCTGTGTTTGTTTTGCTTTTTGTTCACTTTGTATTTGTGTTTAAATACAAACATCAAAAACAAACAGAAAAATCTGCAATAAACATGCACTAACTTTTGAGAGCAAAACTATGAAATACATACAAAACTGATAAAAACAGCAAAGAACCATATGCCACTAAGCATTTGGGAAAATATTTTTATACACAAAAACAAATAAGCAACGAATTCACAAATCCCACTGGAAATTGACCTCACTAGGAAGTTTATCAAGCAACTCACGAGAGAGAGGAGGAGGTAATGGCAAGGAAACAAGTTGCAGAAACTAACTGTGGATGAATTCAATTGCATTCTAAACATGTACCAAAAATATAAATTGTTAATGAAGTTGCAGAATTAAAATTCCAATCAAATATCTTAATTTAAATGAACTTTATAGTAAAAAAATTCTTCCAAAATACCAAGCAGATTTAACTGAATATTGATATGGATAATTATCTAAAATTGAGTGAAACCTGAATCACTGATTTAAGTTTCACAATCTCATGTTCAACAAAACTCGTCTTCATACAACATGAATCCACATTGATCAATCTATGATGCACCAATGATATCTCACAATCTTCCACTTAGCCCCACCCATTATAGACATTTAAGCAATTGTACATTAGTTCTCTTAAGATGTAACTGTCAGTCTACAAAACTTCAACTAACTGGAAGCTCCAGAGAAGATGTTTGCCTTGATATACAACTGTTGAAGATTACTAGTTACTCCAGAAGTTCTAAACTCTTTAAAATCTAATTAGGTACTGGTACATGATTTATTGTAAACCCTCTTTCTTAGATGTATATATTTTCCCCAAGCTAAACCCTTAATATTTATGTATATAAGAACAACACAAATTCATGGTCTGGAGAATTTTTCTGATTTGCTATCAATTAAGTCCAGTCAGCTGTTTTTCCATATAGGCAAATCTGCTCACCTAAATCATTTTAAGATCCTTCTATTCCTTCCATCCTTCCCTCCTTTTTTCTTCCTTTCTAAATTTCAAGCTGATTAATACAGAGCTGAGGAAAAATGAAAAAATTAATTATTAATCCACAGTCTACGATATCTGAAATTACCTGGCATTTGCCTGCAGAGTGAGGAACTCTGGATAAATTTTGTTCTGGCAAATTATGCTAAATGAAAACTGAGCCTGAGATTGTCAGTTATTAGCTGATGTACTGATAATATGGTTGGCCTTCAGCTATGTACTTATTTTCAGCAAAAGTGTCTCATCTATGTGCGAAGTTTTGAGTTCTTCATGATATTTTAAGGCAAATAGGCATATAGATGCATATTTTAGCCATATAGATGACATTGTGTAATAAAAAGTTTAAAACCAGAATATATGAAGGTGTTCTAAAAGTTCTGGACCTGACTCGGAGATGTCATGAAGATGGCCAAATAACTGATAGTTGTTAAATATCATCCTTTAGATGGCACGCTATAAAGTTTCAGACATATAATTCCTTCACTTGACCATCATGTAAGCAAACTAGTGTTTCATCTTCTACAAAATAGATAAAATTGAAATACAAGCTGTGATAAAGTACTAGGTTTTGAAGGGTTTAACCACAACAGAAACACAAAAGGAGTTAGATTCCGCATTAAAAGATTCTTCCCCTTCATTGGTTAAAAATTGGGCTCCTGAATTTAAGTATAGTTATACATCCATTCAAGACAATGAATGCTCTGGGCATCTCAAAACTGATACATGATTGACAAGATTGTGAAAAAAATTTCTAATGCCATACTGAATGATCACCAATTCAAGGTGCGCAAGTTGGCTGACATTGCAAAGACCTGGATAGGCCATGTCCACCACATTTTACACAAAGTTTTGTGTTTGAGAAAACTTTTGCTGGATGGGTGCTATATTTGTTAACAATGGACAATTCTTTCAAATAAACATTTTGCAAGAGTGTTTAGACTTATTTAAGTACAATTTCAGTGAGTTTCTCAGACATTTTGTAACAGTAGATGAAACATGGATTCATCAATAGGTCCCAGAGACAAAGGAGCAGTCCAAACAGTGGATGACAAAGGTGAATGTGCACCAAAGATAGCAAAAATAGTTCCATTTGCAGGAAATGTTCATGGCTATTGTTTTCTGGGATTCTCATGATGCGGTGCTAGTAACTATCAAGGGCAGCACCATCACCAGAGAGTATTATACTTCACTACTGTACCAACTGAAGGATGATATTCAGGCTAAATATCCAAACCATGCAAAAAAGAAAGTTCTCTTTTATCATGTTAATGTGCCTTCATATATGTCTGGAATTGTTGCTGCAAAACTGCCTTCACTTCCAAGTGCTTCCACATCCACCATATTCATGAATTTGGCTCCCAGCAATTTTTGTTCCCAAACCTGAAGAAATGGCTGGGTGGATGAAGATTCACAGCAAATGATGAGGTTGAAGCTGAGACAGACACTTATTTTTCATAGGACTGAATGTATTTACTAAAAACATTTCTCTTAAATCTTATGTTTTCTTGGTCAGCCGAGAACTTTTAGAATGCCCCTCATATTTTTGCCAAATTATTTTGGATGTATAGTGCAATTGTTACACTAATTTGTAAGATTTATAGCCTTTATTTAAAAAAAATTACTTACCATCAAAACCCATTCAAAATCAAATTTTGGATGCATTAAACCTGCTATTTTTAGTAACCATTTCAGAGTAGCAATGTCACCTTCAAAACGATCTTGAAGATCATTATATTGTACTTTCACTGCTACATCTTTTCCATTTTTAGTTTTAGCCCGATACACCTAAAAAAGATATTTGTATTTGGTTGTAATAATAGTAGAAAAACATAAGCATGCAAGTGATAAAATGGCAAAATAAAAGTAACAACTTTAAATCACTGCAACAATGCCCTAATCCATTCCTCCATAAACACAAACAAATATAAACATTCATACAGAATGAGATATTTGTTCTTGGAAAACACATAAGCCCACCAGCCCAATCATATTGAGGATAATCAATACAGGAATACTACGGTTAACAACAATATCTTATTTTCCAGGTATGTATACATTTGTTTGTGTGTTACGGGTAGTGGATTAGACCATTATTAAACACTAATTAGGGAGATCTGCTACCAGGAGCAGCTGAGAATGGGAAATAAGACCTGGGTTTCAAACTTAAGAAGGGGTCTAGAAAATATAGGAATGGGAAACATTTGGGTTGCAGAGAGAGGAAACAGGAGGGAGGTTGTGGAGGAAAATAAACACTTGAGGGACATAAATAAGCAGCTAACTCTTTCAGAGTGTGCAGAAAAAGTTTCACTGGAAATACAATTGAAGCTAAAAATTGGATGGAGGATTCAGCATTACATCCAAACTGGGCCAAACTCTGCAATCAGGGGTTCGCTTGGTTTATGTTAGGCATGTGGCTGATGACTAAAGTAACAAATATGAGAATCTGCCATATATGTGCGAAGAAATAATCTTAGGGATCTTATTCTGGCATATTGCATGGGAAGGGAAGAATGGAGAAAGACATCTATCGGCCACATTTATTAACAGGAGGAGAGGGCAATAGCAGTGCTGGACTTGGAGGAGGAGGGAATGGGTAAATTTTTAAACAAAATGATATAGCTCAGATTGGAAAAGGCACACAACCAGGAAGGATAGGGAAACATCAAAAAATATATTTTTTTTAATTAATTGTACATATATGTGAGGGATGTAAGTTATTTTCTTTTGTACTGTTTTTGTTTTTTTTCCATTTATTTTAATTAAGGAATTCAAAATAGTTAAATATTTCCTAGTGTATTGCGAAAGCATGTAAGATCCCAGGAACTATGCAAAATGTTATATTAGATATGTAACAAATATATTTTGTAAATAACTACTACCAGTATATTAATACTACATTTTCTTTTATTTTGGAAATGTTCCAGCTTTTATCACAAAATTATACTCTGATTTGCTTGAGTGCAGCATTAGTTCAAGTCCAAACCACAAATCAGAAGGTAATACTGATGCAACATATAATAACAAAAATGGAAGCCAACAATAGTGATAATGTTGTGTTACAAAAAATGTAGGAAATAATAAAGAAAAGAACAGTATTTTTCTGTAGTAATTGACATAGTGCATTGCAATACATATCTGGCTTTATGCCAAAATTAAACATTTAACATAAGCCTAGAATGTGCTTTTGGACACTTTGAAATTAAGTTTAATTGCTCAATTATGAACATGCATTTCCACCAATTCTAATGCACAACAAGGAAATGTATGCCAACATGGAAAAACAGATTAAAAATACCATATATTACATTGAATAAAAATGGAACATGTGTGTGGTGACCATTCAAATTATAGCAATACTTCCTGGTCTACATCTGGGCTATGCTAAGCACTGGTGTTTTTAATGTGAATGAGAAAGCTGTACTAAAATACCCCTCTATGTTAGGAAAGATTGATCACTTTGAGAATGTTTGGAACCAGTAACAAAAAAACATTTAACATTTGATCATAGTAGTTGGCATAGCAACACATTGTACCTCACTTGTTCAAAATCCAGAACACATTTCATCCTTAGCTTTCATTATCAGCTGGAAATCAACTGTTGTCTTTTGGCAACAGTATAAACAATCCAACAATAGAATCTCGAACATGACAGATTTTTTTAAATATAAATCTTTTCCCAAGTTGACTACTCTGTTACATTCTTGGCTGTTTTAAGTAATTTATCCCTTTTTTTAAATTCATAATTTTTGGTCCCGAAATGTACTGCAACTGCCAATTTTTTAATTTGCTTATATTAAATATTTCTGAAAAGTTCCTTTATGCTGATTTCCAAGTTTTTCTTTGTATTTTCTATATATATATATTTGATTACAATTCTCACACTTAAGATAATAAATGGCAGCTTTCTTGTAATTTGGTACTGCATCTTTTTTATATGATTGTAATACATTTTTAATGCTAATTTTGTTCTGAGAAACCAATATGATCTTATATTCTATAAAGAAAATCTTATATATGTTATTTGTTTTCAGTGGTAAGTAAATTTATTGTACTGTCTTATTTCCATTCATTATTGGCAGTGTGCAAGTGTTTCTTAATTCTCTTAAATTTAACAATTTTTTTATCTACAAGAAAACTGTTGAAACCATTCAGAAGAGCTGTGATGCAGATGGGTTGGTATTTTTTCTGATATTTGTCTTTACCAAGTGGGGCATTCACCAATCTGGTGTAAAGCTATGACTGCATGTTGTGATTTGGGGTTGTAGCTATTGTCCTTAATGTAATTATCTGTGTGAATCAGTTTTATGTAAATTCCAAAGGCCAGTCTCTTACCACTTTTAAATTTTTAAGTCTAAAAAGGACATATATCTATTTCAATTTCTAAAGAAAATTTTACATTTTTGTCTTATATATTTAAAAGTTTTAAAGCACCTTCAGTTTGATTTTTAAAAACTATTTCAAAAACTTTCAAAACTTCATATTAAGCCCATCAGAAATACTTGCACACTGACAAAAATGAATGGAAAAATGGTGATGAATTCCATTCATTACCATTTTCCTGCTGGAATATCCGGAAGACCTGTTTTAGGTATTCTATTAAAATTTACTGCAAATATACCCCTACAGACTACATATACATACATCTATATACAAAGTATTTATAGCAGAATTAACACAAAATCCAATTAAAATTTAACAATTAGAATTAGTGCCTTCGGCAATTCCAGAAGGTCCAACAAAATTTGATAGCCCATATATTTAGCAAATTATAAATCACTGTACTTCACTACCCTAAGTTGCTGCATTTCCTGGGGCCCAACATACCCATACTCTGTGGTTACAGACTTATAGAGCCCTGCCTACTCTTTAAATCTAACCCCTACACACTACATTTTCTTCTTTGTCTTGCTCACTAATTTTTTTTACAATCATTTTGCTTTCACTTTACCCAAATAAATGCCAATTTCCACCAAGTCTTTTCTTGATTTAACATTCAACATCTTTTTTCCTGTAATTTCTTTTGAATAGATTCAACCATCTCTGCATTCCCAGCTTCCACCTGAGAAACTTAAGTTTCCTCACATTCTAATATTACGTATATGCCAATTATTGTCTTTCTGGTTACACAATGAACATTTATCCAGCTTCCCTTTGCTCTTAAACCCTTCAAATTCACAACCTCTGTTCTCACCCGTGCAAAGCCTTCTCTTGCTGCTTTATCGCTTCACATATTTCAACATAATTTTCCCTACATTGAAAGACGTTTGGAAATTACAACTAGCAAATGTTTCTTGCCTTTCAATGTCTTCAATTCTTAACCTAATATCTTTCCAGAAATCCCTTCCTATGATCTCCTATTTATCCAATTTGTTCTAGTCTTTCCTCTATCTTGTAAGCCAAATAGCATCTTGATTTAGTCTTTGCTGGCATAGCAAACACCAATATAAAACACTATGTTCATCTAAATTTCTAATTTTAAACTAGTATTTTAATACTCTCTCCATAATTTTCCCTTTGCTACCTATTCTTCCTAATTCTACTTGAGCAACACCATTTGGCAAGGCTCTTGGCAGGCCAGTATTTGTTAGCAGAAGTTTCTATGTATCATATTCACATTTACCCACCCTTCCTCCAAACCCCAAATCTCTACTCCATAGAGCATTTTAGCCTCCAACACCACTCCATAGACTATCCCCAACCAATTTACTTGCATCCCTGCTATTATAGCTTTCAGAGAAAGCTTCCCTTTAACTAATATCACCTTCTTTTGATCACTCCATCCACCCTTGCTATTTAATCTTACTTCTAAGTAATTAAATCTGTTAACCACTTCAATTTCTCTTCCTTGCTAATAACATTTCTCGTCTTTTCTTAACCTGTTACCCTTTATAAAAACCACAATTTTTGATTTGCTGAGATTAGTTTGCAAACTCCGCTTCTTGTAAAATTCATGTTATATTCCATCCAGACTTCTTCCCAGATAATTGCAGTTCAATAAGTGATGTGCAATGTGAGTGTTTCCACCAGATAATTACTACAATGGTGAGGCAATACCAGGGCAAATGGAGCATCTCTGTACTTGCTGATTATTGCTGGACCATTGCAAGGAATGTTTCATAGCAATAATGCAAGCAACATGCAACAAGGCACCGTTCATAATATAGAGATAAGCTATGATTTTGCTAGTTAGAATATGTTAAATACATTAAATAATGTACCCAACATTTTCAACTGCTCATCTGCAATTTTAAAGTCATTTTCGTATTCAGCACCTAAAAATGAACAACGGAATACTCTACATTTCTGAAGCATAAACTGGCTGCTTAACTGATCTAACATATACAATTACTTCAATGTTATGTATACAGAATATCAAAATATTTTTACATATAACTAAAAATAGGTTAATTTGATAGCTCCTTTATCAAGCTTATGCAGCTTTGATTTACAATTATGTAATAGGTGCCACTACTCATGCTAGATCTCTTGGCCCCATTTTGCCTTATTCACTTTGGGCTTTGTTCTGAGTCTTGGCAAAAGTTTTCTACATTATGAATACACAGTTCCACTGGTTTTAAACAAGACCGCATTGCAAGGTTAAAATTTCAATGGCGGATTGTAGAGAGGCATATGAAACAACCCTTCCCTGGATACATACTTAATTGATTATAATATTTTTAAAAGAAATAAACATTTTTAATGAATGTTTGTGGAACAGGATCTCCATTTTACTGGTTGCTAAAGCATTTATATATATATATATATATATATATATATATATAAACAATGTTTAATGCCCCTTTTAACTAATGAGGCATCATAGGCAGTGGACACTGATGATACAACAATAGATGAAATGATAAACTGGGAAAACATTTTTTTTAAGGAAGGAAATGTTTTAGGCCTAAGTTTAGGGTACCTCTCTAGCATTTGGCATTTATGAGGTCCGAGGAAAACCTGGGAAAAACCTCAGTTAGGGAGGACGATCCTGGTGGAAATTGAATCCCAGACCTGCCGCTCATGAGTCCAAGCCTTAACAACCTCAGTTACCCATGGCAGTATGTTAAAATATGCAATGGACATCTGCTGAGAATGAATAATGCTATCTTTTCATTGATGGAAGAGACAAAAAACAAGACTGGGAGTAGTGGCTGTAAATGTTTGCTATACCTAATTATTGTTGTTAGAAACAAGCAAGAAGTTTGTGACAATATATATATTATTCCTTGAGAATCCTCGCAAAAAATGGCTGTTACCTTATCAGAAAACAAAATTATCTTCACCTTCTTTGGCACACTTTTACCAATCATTGTAAAAGCCTGGATACCTTCTGGAAGTTAGTGTAGTATATTTCAGAAAGAAGAGATTAAAGCGTTAGCTAATAATATTTTAAAAGAGCCAATAGTTTTGGCTATACCAAAACAGCAGCAATTTTCAATAAGAAAAGAAAGGAAAAAAAAATAACATATAGCAGTATTAAACATGCTGTCATTTTTGTGAAATTTTCACTGTTCTCTAATAGCATCAAAGATGCAGTGTGGCCTCACAGCAATAAGTCTGGTAATGCCAAATGACATAGCTTCACAGTAGCCAGCAGGATAATGTGGCGGTCACAAACCACCAAACCTCTGAATAGTAGCTAAAGTGAATTAATCCACTGCTGCACGATGGATTCCATGAAGATCGAGGGAAATGTTTTTACACTCAAACAACAGAAATTGGAGCTGTTGGATAACATGTTCCATTTGGACACTGTTATTGGAAGAATCATCATGTTCATTGTCTTCATAGTTATAATCAGTTGTGTTGTTGACGACCCTAATCTCAATATCATGTGCCACCAATTAATGCTGTTATTAGATATGGCACTTTTAGTATGTTTTTTATTATGAGCTACAAGATGAATATACAGAATTAAATACTGAAAATAATGTTTGTATTTCAAAATTTCATTTTTAAAATTCCACATGAAAAATGCTCAATTTCTGCATTGTTCGTGCAGTATGTCTTAACATAACCTATAAAAATACTTTCCAGTTATCTGGCAAAATTGATTATCCAGCACTGGCTTTGTCTCATAGATGGCAGATATGCAAGATGTTACTATATTTAGTGTTTGCCAATTCCACTTGACTTTGAAATCTGCATAGAAGCGATTTGCTAAAATCCATGTACTTTGAAAATGCATGCAGAACAATATTCAGTCTTTTCCCCTCCAGATAGTCTACAGCTGCCATCTGTAATAACAATGTCAATCAATAGAAAACCTTAACCTCATATGTCCTGGGGGCAATAACATGAATGTCCAAGCATATAAGAAATTCTACATCAACCCTGACAGCATGATTTATTTATTCATGATTTATGCATCTACCCTCCCTCCCTTCTGAATTTACAGTAGAAACAATTACATACTTGAGCCAAACTTGCTGCAGCTAATGGTTCATCCGCAAATTCCTTGAAAATATCAGAATGAGATTTGCCAAAGTCTTCCAGGAACAGTTCATCAAGTTCACCTTTCTCACGGATTAAACATTTGTCCTGAAGAACCTGCAAAAGAGTGCAACTATTTGTTGTAACTTTTAAATTTAAAAAAGCTGATATAAATGAAACAAGCTGGATATGACACAATTAAGAAAGATCATTTTACCACTGCCAGGAATCAAATCCTGGATTATCCAGTGTGTAATCAGAAAATTCTTCCCTTATATCAAAAAAGAAATTACTATACATAACTTATATGTATAATTTTTGAAGCTGTTTACAGTGAAGTCATATATTTAAAATGATACACTGTGGGTAACTTATTTACAAACTTCACTTACTATGTTTTCCTAAGTTGGAACAATGTTTTGGGAACCAGCGTTCCTATCCTCAGCTGTTGACCCAATGGTTTCTGATGCTCGTGTTGGTCCCTTGCAAGTTGTGTAAACTGTGGTGACCTCTACTGGATCTGAAATTAATCTAGAAAGGTGATCCCATGGCAGAAGGTCAAAATTCATAGCAATTTTATGATATTTTAAGATGAAAACATTCTCCCAAGCGGCTAATTCAAATGGGTTCTTTATTTCTCAAAACTTTTAAAAGAAATAAAGAACCCATTTGAATTAGCCGCCTGGGAGAATATTTTCATCTTAAAATATCATAAATCGCTATGAATTTTGACCTTCCACCATGCTTTCTAGATTCATTTCAGATCCACCAGAGGTCACCACAGTTCACACAACAACTTGCAGGGGACCAACACGAGCATCAGAAACCATTGGGTCAACGGCTGAGGATGGGAATGCTGGTTCCCGAAACATTGTTCCAACTTAGGAAAATATAGTAAGTGAGGTGTGTAAATAAGTTACCCGTAGTGTATCATTTTAAATACTATACATAAAATTTTTAATGCAATGTCATTGTTTTTAGTATCTGGCTCAAAATTAAATTTTATTCTAGTAATTGTGTGCCAATCTATTCATGGCATTTTACTTGCCTGTGCTGCTGAGAAAGTTCTGAATTTAAAATTTTCCAAATTTAAAGAAATCAAGTACCAATATGATTGGAAGCAACAGCAGCTATTAAGACTTTTGCTATTTAACATAGAAACATACAACCTAATTTGAAACAGCATGAGTTTCTAGGTATAACTGACTAGTTAACTGCAAACAGGAATCTATAAATCTCTGATAACAGATATAAGAAAACAGATTTAAAATTAAAAATTTATCATACACACTGCATGTAGATGGCCTATGCCCTTTTGCCCATACCCTTAGACACAGATGTTAACCTGGAATTATGTTCCAAATTATTTCATTCAGAGCAAGAAAGGTAAAAGTATGGCTACTAGTAGCTACCATCAAAATGATTTTCCTAATGTAAAGTTTAAATTTAACATTTTAATAATGAATGTATAATGAAAAAAGGCATTTCACTCATGCAAGCAGTTCTGCTGTTATTTAAAGTCAAATCATGGAAAAACAATATTTCTATTCAATATAATGCAGATCCCTATTGACACTATTTTATCTTTATTTACTATAAGACTCTTTTTCCAAAACTATAGTACTATCTTTTCTGTAATTAGTTCTACTTTCTTACTAAATTGCTTGCAATATTACCTGCAATTAAAATATCTGTATTATCTGCAAATAGAGTTCATTTAATATTCCTATAACTTCCAATATTGCTTTTCACTAATTGACATATATTAAAAAAAATAAAGGGAGTTCAAACTTGAACTCCAAATTGTACTGTTTTAAACTGCGCACAGCTTGTTGCTTTGACATTTTTTTTGTCTTAGAAATTCCATTCCTCTATTTGTTTTCTGTTTTTCAGATAAGATACAAACCATCATATGCAATTAGCTACCAAAGAAAACTATTTGAAAAATGTGGGTTATGGCCGGGATTCAAACCAGCTTTAGTCAGCTGTGTTGATACTCTAATCAATTGAGCTACTGTGTCCTCCTCCAAATATAGAACCATGCATCTCTCTCATCTGATTCTATATAATGCAGAAACTTCTCTGCAACGTTTTCTCTTTGTGAGAGGAAATTCCTTAAGAGATGACTTGTAATACTATGAGTACTTTTGCTAAAAAGAGATGAGAAATTGAAGCTGGAGGATAAAGAAATTGAAGTAGTAAAGAGATTGGATTATTTAGAGGTTAGGCTAAATATAATAGAAAATGGACAGAGCAGGGAAGGAATGTATTAGGTAAGGGAAAATTAACTATTAATATTATAAAAACCTATTTAAAGACAATTCCAAGTATGAGTGAAACATGGCTTGAGAGAATTTATTCAGAGATGGTTGAATCAAAAATAATGTGTGGGGTTGAAATGTGGGGTACAGAGAAAGGGTGAGAGTATATCAACCTTATTCACAGAGCATTTTGTAAAATGGTGTTGGGATTACCAAGGGCAACTCCAAATAGGGTGGCACTGATGAAATTTGGAAGAGTTGGTAGGAAAGGCATAGTAGTTGTGCTTTGAAATATTGGTATAAGATAGTATCAAGAGAAAAAGGAGACATAGTCAAAGACTGTTTACAGATACAAGAAAATGTTAAATGGAAAAGAGTTAGCTCAACTAATGAGAATTGTCCAAGAAGTTGGAATAGGTGAAGTGGAGGCACATTAATTAATTAACAGACAGGGGCTATGGAATAATGTGAAGCAAAGAATAGATGATATTGGAAAGTATTTTTTTTTTAAATAGTGTTAATGTCTATTTTTACTACTGAGGCACCATAGGTAGTGGACACTGATAATACATGAGATGAAATGATAAATTGGGAAAGGATTTTTTTTTATAGAGGAAACGTTTTAGACCTAAGTTTAGGGTAACTCCCCGGCATTTGCCATTTATAAGGAATAAGGAAAACCTGGAAAAAACCTCAGTCACGGAGGACGGTCCTGGTGGGATTAGAACCCCAGACCTCCCGCTCACGAGTCCACGTCTTAAACGACCTCGGCCACCCGTGGTGGTAGTAAGAAATATGGAGAAATTTGCAAGACAAGAATACTTTGAAGCATTATGGGAAATTTAAGAAAGAATAGGGGCGGGAAAAATATGTAGATATTTGTAATAAAAGGGAAGGGAGGGATTTGCTTGGGGTAGAGCAGGTATATTAGGGTTAAGTGGATTAAAAGTAAAGACCACTATGTGCAGATATAGAGAATGATTTTCATTTATAGTTGAATGTTCACAAACTAAAGAATGGAGAGAAGGTGTATGGATTAAGAAATGGAACAATTTGCAGGTAGAAATTGTGATACTGAACATTTTTGGAACTGGTAACAAGGAATTTTTGAGAAAATTTGGTGATTATATAGCGAAGGAAGAGAGAAATGATGGAAAAAAGTGATTAAACTTAAGGAAGACTGTATATATATATATATATATATATATATATATATATATATATATATATATATATATATATATACATGGAGATAGGGAAGGAACTGGGGATGGTGGGATCTAACACATATATAACCAGGGTGTTGAGTGTGTAGAACCCCAGTAATGCACACACTGGTAACCATTGTAAACATGTGAAAGTATTTGTTAAACTTTTTGTAATGACTGAGTGAAATAAATATTCTATTCTAAAAATGAGTACTTTTGTTAACTTACAAGTGATTAACTGTTAATAATCAAAAATTCTTCCTACACATATAAAAATACTTACAACTAAAGTAGATAGGTACTCCCGTGGAAGAATGTGATTGAGGCTTACTAGACCTTGCCCAAGTTTTATATACAGTCCTCCATTTTTTAGGCATCCTGCTAAAATCCTATCTGCAGATCTCTGATGAACAGTGTGAATAGCACTTTCATAAGCTTCTGTACCATCTTCAAGGCCCAAAAGATTCCACCAGTAATCAAAGGATATTGTCATTCCTATTTGGAAGGACCTAAATTCAAATTGAAACAACAATGATTTAATTAAAATGTAAATTGGAAGTTGCACAGTGAAGTCAATCATACGTTCAATTAAAGCATACAATAATATCAAGAAATAATTTGATTTAATTTCATTTAATACACACCATTGCATGATGGTTTCATGGAAACTGCTATGGAATGTCATTAAATTAAGACTGGCATCCAATTAAATAATCTGCTACATTTTAGCAAAACCTATAAATATTGTCAGATGAAATAAAACTGTCTTAACAATTTTTGATGTTCTGATATCTGATACCATACTAATAGCAACAATTAAGCTCTTGCAGAATAACTCTGGTTCAGGAATGTAAAGACTAAGAGTCAATCAAGAGTACAGATATAAAATGTTATAAGAGTTATTGTAGTATAAATACACAAAATAAAGCCTGATATCTCTGCTTATATATTAAGTTCATTCTCTAACTGCCTTCTCAACAGAAGCTAAAGTAAAGTAATGATAAAGTAAAAGAATGATATGCCAATATTATGCGGTTACACTTTTCTTTACATCATTAAGCACTGCTGTGTATTCATTAAACTTATTTACCAATAAATTTATCAGTTATAAACAAAGTTGATTTGATTTGATCTGATTTGAAGCACACTTGGCATTTACAATCAATCATTCTCTATCCAAACAAGAAGATATTGGTCAGTTATGTGAAATTTCACACAAATACTTTACAAATTCATTATATTACATGACGTCTGATTCACCTGCAGTTAGAAATAAAAGTGTTAATTAAAACATTATAACTTGAGTGCTCACCAACAATCACTTTATCACTTAATATACTGTTAAAGTGGAACATGGCACTTAATGTTATGAAAGAAGCTAGGGCTATATTTACAACGGGAAAGACTTCAAATTAAAGATCTATATCTGTATACTTTGTAATTAGGCATCCTATTGAGAAAGTTTTGGTTGCAAATTGAGGTAACTTATCTCTTTCAATGAAAATAAATAAGATTTTGTCAATCAACTAGGTTCACACACCATATATTCTCATTTAACTAGAGGTAATAACAAAAACTAGCTCAGCCAGGATGAATGCTGGTACTATTAAATTGAACAAAGGAGTTTTTTTCAGGCTTTCCAGTTTCCCAAACTCTATTTACCTTTCAATTGGCTATATTAAAAAGAAAATAACAGAAAATATGTTGTTAATGTCTATTCTCCTGAGTTAGAAAAGCTTACATTATGTACATTTGCTGATGATATGGTGTTTAGCTATTGTTCATGAACTTGTAATGTCAGTGATATCTTTGTTTATTGTCAAAAATCAGGATTGATACACAGCAAGGTCAACAAGAGGTTTTTCTTGATTAGTAATACAGTGAGGCTATTTGCAGTGGCTCATAATCCAAATAACCTGATTGTACATTAAAGCCATTAAGCCATCAATAAAATAAGGCATTTGCTTCAAGTAATTAATATTAACAAATGCCTTTACTTTTAATATTTAGTACTAATATTAGCATTTGCTAATTTGAAGTAATAATATCCTGCTAATGCTTTATTGCAAATCCTTGAAAAGTAAAGCACTTTCCATTTGCTAATGCATAAAATTCTTCATGTGTTTAATTTAATTGTTCCTTTGCAAACAAGATTATCTTGCTGGATATATCCTGTACAAATATGTCATCAGATAATGAAAATTCTATTGAAAATAATAAATATTCTAGTATTTATTTTCAGGTTGGCTCTCTTTAGAAAAATTAAAACTGCCTTCTAGACAAACAAGTTATATTAAATCAAAACACTTGAAAGTAAAGATTTATCAGGCATAATAAAAGAATACCATGAGAGTCTTTTAAAAACCACTAACATAAAAACAGCTTCAGAAGAAAATAAACAACATTAAAAATGAAGGAAAATTTAATGACAGAAATGCAAAATGCAATAAGCTTATTTTTAAATTGTAGAAGCTCTGTAACTGAAACTGTTAAATGGAAATGCAAATCTAGGATTCAGTACAATTCAGGGTAAATCATTTACTTTTGTTGTAAAATAAGAGGTATACCACTGAACTTCAAGCAATATTTATTTGTAAATTATAATTAATTTGTCATCTAACATACTCTTATGCTTCACTTACTTTTAAATAAGGTGGGACCGGTTTCGAAGAGACATCCTCTCTCCATCTTCAACCAACTTGACGACTGGTATGAGAAACTAACATCTATGAGGACCTGTGGCCCGTCCTGGTGGTGTTTTTTCTTTATAAACTGGAAATTGGTATTACATTCTCCTATAATGTCGAAATTCATAAAATGATCCCTATGTTTATTAATGTAAATTTTAGAAAATTACATTCATAAACATAGGGATCATTTTATGAATTTCGACATTATAGGAGAATGTAATACCAAAAAACACCACCAGGACGGGCCACAGGTCCTCATAGATGATAGTTTCTCATATCAGTTGTCAAGTTGGTTGAAGATGGAGAGAGGATGTCTCTTCGAAACCGGTCCCACCTTATTTAAAAGTAAGTGAAGCATAAGAGTGTGTTAGACGACAGATTAATTATAATTTACATTTAACAAACTTCACTGTGTGACTTCCAACAGAATTTTTTAAAAATGTCTTATTTTTCGAAAGTTCTTAAATCAATATTTATTTACCTGGAAAACCTGTTTTTATTTCACAGTTGAATTCTGAGATGTTAGTTGAAATTATCCATGTAATTTATTGTTTTATTTAATGAAAATGCTAAGCAAAATACAAACTACAAGGGATCTCTACCTATCTGGCCCAGGTCAATTTAGGTGTACTTCCTCAAGATTACAGAAATGTTAATACAATAATGATTGTATACTAACCCATTTTCTAAATCCTAAATAATTAAATAAAGTACACAATTTCAACCTTGATTACATCAGACCCTAGCCTCCAGTTCATCAGCAGTAGCCTACTGGAATTCCAGGTGACTAGGCTCCAACCCAATCCAGGGGACCAAAATAAAATATTTCAATTACTCTACCTATATAATTATTTTATCACTAGCTAGTCTCTACAAAATACTAATTCTTTTATTTCTCATACATCTACTAATGAAATTCCTTACGTAATTGTAAACTTAATAGAATTAATTATCCTTATGTATTTAGATTGCTATTTTTCACTGCTAAAATTATGGTTTTAAAAGTACATTTCAACCATGATGAAATAGTTGTACCCATATTTGGAGGCTTTTAGTGCATAAAGTTCTATGAGTAAGTAAAGAGCATAATTCTAGGTACATTAAAGCACAGTAATATAAATTTGTTTTATTGGAACAATTTTAATTTCCAAAAAAAGAAAATAAGTGTAAATTGTATTAATGAAAAAGCTGCAATGTGATTATAATTTTGAAGATGAGAGGCTTATATCACACATAAATTAGTGAAGTTCTTATTATAAAATGCTCTACATTCTTATTAATAAAGTTTAGTTCAGTGCTGGTTGTAACTAATGCCTTTTATTTCTTCTGTACCCTATGCAGCAAAGATTGTTCCTCTGGGATTCATCACCATCTTCTCTTGGGTGATTTTGATCTTGTAAGTACTTAGCGATGTGGAAAAAATAACAATTTACAATCATAGAGGCTACTCTTACCAGTTTTATTCTCTATATAAAATGTCTTGGTCTTGGGCAACTGCCATGTCATGTATGCAAAACTGTTTGCAAATGAGATGTTTTGAAAGCATTGCAGCTGTCCATTAGCACATGATGAAGTGAAGTTGGGCATCTAGGTTTGTAAACTCTTCTCATACACTTTATGTAGCTTGTACATTAAGAGTAGCTTCTCCCTTAGAGTTAACATACTTATCCCCATATTGTGAAGGCTTCATTATGCATGGGTGCAGTCTATAGCTACATCACAATAGAAATTATAATTTTGCAGTGTTATATTATTCCTCTTTGGAAAACTTCATCCATATGTGCCATTTGCATACTTTTTGGAGGAAAAGGAACTAGATTCTACCTATGTGTCAATCACAGTTTATGCTCACTTTTAGAATACCTCAAATATTAATTTTTGTTAAAATTATTTGTCTATTTATTAGCAATGTCTGAATCTTTAATATTATTATATATTAAAACAGCAAAAAATATTATAAATGAATTGACAGAGCTTGCGCTCTAGTAGAGTTGGCTGTGTTGGCTGACCTTACGCTCGTAATGGTTACCCTGTAGCTTCGGACCTCCCCAAGAGAAGTCATGGTCGCTACATGGGTTGGTGCCACCTTATACACCGTGGCCCAGTGTTTGCCCGAAGGCGACGCTGTATATCGTCCTGGGTTTTAAGCAGGAGATTACGTATTTTGCTCGACTTTTGTTGGT
The DNA here is from genome assembly GCA_030762175.1 of Metallyticus violacea. Lineage (NCBI taxonomy): Eukaryota > Metazoa > Arthropoda > Insecta > Mantodea > Metallyticidae > Metallyticus > Metallyticus violacea. Next base: position 37,643,400 of record CM060845.1, on the reverse strand, counting down.
ACATTTCGCTGAGCTTTCACTCTGATTAGTAGTATTGACAGAGCTTGCGCTCTAGTAGAGTTGGCTGTGTTGGCTGAGCTTACACTCGTAATGGTTACCCTGTAGCTTCAGACCTCAGTCTATTTTATTAAACAAGAAACAATATAAGCCATTATTTTAAAACCTGCAAAATCTAATCAAGCACAGCTTGTGAAGCATAACCTATGAATATTTTTTTTATTCCTCTTCTTTCAACCCTGTTACAAACAAACAAATTAAACAAGGAATTAATTCCTTAAGCATAACCTATGAATATTTTTTCTATTCCTCTTCTTTCAACCCTGTTACAAACAAATAAACAAATTAAACAAGGAATTAATTCCTTAAATATTTAAAAAAAATTTAACTTCTTTTCATAAATCTTGTGCATGACTTTCAAAACACTTTGTTGCAATCCATGGCAAATTGTTTAATTTACAGTTATTCAGTACATTATTTTACTTTTCATTACAAAATGAAAAAATATTATTCAATACTCTAGAATTGTTTAGTTTTGAACTCATTGGTAACAGCATTTAAATACTCTTTTAAGGTTTCTTAAAAAAAAAAAAAATACACTTTGCCATTTTTGTGAAAGCCCTTAAGTATGGATTTGATGGTGTTTCTCTCAAATGTACTCTTCCAGTTTTTGAAAATATCATCACAGTGTAAGTTCTTCCAGAAATTTCTTGAAGAATTCCCTTACATTGTACCAATGATCAATCCTGTCATCTTCTGGCCAAGAACTGACAGCAGTCGAGGAATTCATAGGCTAACAAGCATATGATCTGTCATTATTACATACTGAAAATCATAAGCATGTGAAGGCAGCTATTTGATTTTCAGCATTCTACTAAGCAGGAAGTCTTAATCATCAATCATGCCTTTTCTTTTGAAAGTAATCATTTCAACTATCAATTCAAAGAATTTTTATCCTCCAGGGTCATTAATATGATTAATGTGACTATTATTGCTGGATGTCCCATATGCTTCTTGTCTTTCAAGGTTGTTATTGCTTGTCAAAATTCTTCAAACCAGTTATAGAATTGTACACGAACAAGTAGTTTGGAAAAGCTCTCAGTAACTTCCACAGGCATTCTTAACAACTATAGCTATTAATATTTTGCTGCAACTGTAACAATGGGTGCTGCACGCTTACTTCCACAATGGTTACTAATCAAAACACTTTTGCAGTGCCACCAATAAGGAGCTTAAATGTCTAACAGCTTCTTCAAATCCTGAAAATGAAATTGTAACACTCATATAATTAGCTATTTAAATTTCAATTATACAAAATAACCTTTTTAGTTTCGCAAACCTGAATTTTTCAATTTTACTGTTTACTATTGCATCATTTCAAATATTTCTTACTGCCACGGGTGGTCGAGGTCATTAAGGTACGGACTCATGAGCGGGAGGTCTGGGATTCGAATCCTGCCAGAACTGTCCTCCCTTACTGGGGTATTTTCCAGGTTTTCCTCTCCTCATAACTGGCAAATGCCAGGGAGGTACCCTAAACTTAAGCCTGGAATGCTTCCTTCCTTAAAAATATTCTTTCACATTATGCCATTTCATTTCATGTATCATCAGTATCCATGACCTGTAGTGCCTCAGTAGTAAAAACAGGCGTTAAACACTACTCAAAAAAAATAATCATATTTCTTCCACATGCTAAGGCTGCAGACTGCAGAAGTTTGCTGGCAACTACTCTGATGCAACACTTTCTGCTCTAAATATATATTAAACCATAAACTAGTAAAATTTTGGAAAAAAGTGCCCATTCGTTATGCTATTCCACATTATATGCTCTTTTCTCCTGGTCCCTTGATGTTCCTATATAAAATCAATTCACCACTTATATGCTCATCATCCAGTATAAGTTATCTGAAAGTTCTTAAAATTCACATATTAAAGAGTACTGAGAAAGTTTGTGAAATTCCCAATTACTGCAGGTGTTTGCATATCAAGTGCATGCTCGAGTGTGAGGTTGGATAAAACCAAAGAATGAAATTGGCCCTTTATGCCTGCGGTGCTCAGTACAGAGTATGTCTATCTTGTTGCCACTAGTTTCATATTCCATTGTCATTGACTGGTCACTACAGACATACATTGTGTTAAGTGTCTTGTTAGTGCAAGCATGAATAAAGGAGTGAAATAGGTTTGTTAATATTGGAGAAATTAAAAATTCTTTGTAAACAATGACACCAACATGAATCCAAACAGCTCATAGAATCATTGGGGATTACTTCATCAACTTTGAGTCGGTCCGGGTGGTATAGTGGTTACCATACTTGCCTCCTAAACCCAAGATCGCGGGTTCGAACCCGGCCAGGACCGATGGATTTTTTCGGGGCATAAAAATCCTAAGTGTGGCTTCCTTCGGAAGGGAAGTAAAACCGTGGGTCCCGTGTCGTACATTTACAGCACGAAAAAGAACCTCAAGCCTGAAAGAGAGGCCTCTGAGCAAAATTTGTCGGCCGTTTCATGCCCTGAGTTGAATGGGACGCTGATGACTTGAGCTGTTAAAGAGTGTCCATAAATAAATCAATCAATCAAAAAAAAAAAAAAATCAACTTTGAGAACCATACTAAAAATAATGATGCATTAAAATAAAATCATAAAATAAGCCATCCCCTTAATACAAAGTCCTGTTTAATATACCATTATTGCATAGTCCGTTGAAGAGCATTTTACTAAAATTTTATTGAATTTAAAATTTTTCTTTAAAAATGGGTTAAAACATTATAAAACTCATTTTACATATAATCCAGGCACATGCATCACACATACCATTCAGTGATTATATTCAATCGCACCGCCAATATACTGCACTATAACTAGACCACAAACAAATTAAAGTCAGTGACGAGGAGGACTTCCCCAATACCACTTAATGAACATACTACTTTCAATCAGTTGTTTTTCCACGCTTGTAGAATGTGTTATTTCAAGTGTCAATTATAGCCTTTGAAATTTCCACATTAAGAGTGAAATACCTGTGTTAGGTTTATAAAATGCAAAGTTCATAATTTCTTTAACTTCACGAGCAGGAAATAGCAATTCAGAAGAAATTAGTGACAATAGTATTAGTAATGGTATAACATTGTCAAGTCAGCATGAGACTCCTATTGGCAGGTAAACAACCACAGTAGTGCTGGAAGAATGGAAGAGGGCAAGTTTCTAGCCTGGCATCTTTGATATGTCCCACTTCCAGCTGTTATTTTGTTTGTGTGAAATTATAATAGCTATGTGACTGCTAAAATCTGCCATCTATCATCACATTGTATGTTCTCTATTAAAACAAACTGCCCATCAGAAACTGTGATTTTATCCCATGTACTTAGTCCATAAGCTTTTACCTAAATGAAAAACAACATTGATTTATTTAATTTTAATGTATTTTGCACATATTACAGCGCCCAAGATCTTTTAGTAATCATTAAAAAGCTGTGAAACATTGCTTTGGAGGTTAAAATGAAAATAAAAGAATAATAAAATACCAATTATTGCAACAATTAGCATTGTTGCACTGATCTTAGTATGTACAATTTTATAATTTGGGGAAAACATCTGCATAGTGTCTATAAACAAATTTGTCAATATGAAAAAATTAGGCAATATCTAAATGTGCATAGCATTGGCATACTTCAACAATTTATCTTTCTACATACCTTAAAAAGCGAGTTATTCCTTTAGCAGTTAAGGTAAGTGCCTTTTTCTCATTTTTTGTTAACTGCATGTAATATACAGCTCCGCTGCCAACAGCAAATGAAAGCACACCATACTTGAAATAATATTTTGCTGGTCTAACTGAAACTTTTGTTGCAGAAGTGTGCATATGATGCACATTAAATAATCTTGCCAAAGCAGTTAATCTAAAATTATGTGCCATAGTTGGGCAAGATGATACTCATAAAATGCTGCTCCAAAATCACATGAAGAGCTGGAAATAATAGCAAAAATGAAAAAATGATGACCATGATCACATCAAAGAATCATTCAAAGTGGCAGAAAGAAAATAAAGGTAAGCAAACACACACCTATAATTCTCACCTATGATTAAAACTTATAAATGCATACAATTACATTTCAAGATTCTCAAAACAGTACCATGTTTACAAACTAATCATAACTGAAATTATTTTCCTATTAATGAAGGTACTATTTTGATTTGAAAGTTGCACTTTAATATGTTTTGAAGCAATCCTTTCAATAAAATACATTTTAATGTATTTATTTTGTCATATAACACTTGAGTTTTATTTGAAACATTCCAAAATGTTTTTCTAATACATTGTTAACCTAATTGCTATATGCAATCCTGTAACAAATATCACAAGAGGTAAAAAACTATAATCAATGTTGACAAAACTGCAAAGATAGATAGTATGCTATCTTTCTTGCAGTTAATATTCTTCCTTGTGCAGTCACAGTCACAGTGTTCATCATAAATCTGCCCTTCAACCTTCGATTACAAACCTATTTTCAGCAAGCTAGCAAGTTTTATTTACTGCGCATAAGAAATGACCCTATAATACATTGATTCCACATTTCCTCCATCATAATTGTATCATGGGTGATTTATGATGTAATCAGTTACGTACTTTTAAATGTCAAGGCTCTTTTGCTTTATTTTTGGCTAAGGATTAGACCATATTGCCAGTTTAGTTTTTAGAATAGAAGAATTGTTCTAAAGGACATAATATAGTTCTAAATTTTGGTTCTTGAACAAACTGGCAGTGTTCATGGGGAAATTGTAATTCATAAGGGATATTGGTCTGAAAATAGATGGTGTATTGTTACTAGTTAACAGTTCACAGATATATTTATTGCTGGTTTTACATATTGATTTATGTGAAAGTCTAATATTCTTTGCAATAGCTTTAGTTTGGTTCCCAGAGCAGTACAATTTGCAAAATAGTCACAAAGACTTACAAACATGGTATTTGTCATTTACAATTACCACAGTAGCACACATTCTTCTACATTTACAAAAAATATAGCATACACCAGTATACATGGTTACAATAAAAATTATTGCCTGTGGTGCTTCAATTGTGAAAAGGGGCATTAAACACTATTAAAATAAATAAATAAATAAATAAAAAACAAAGCAACTCCTAGAATTCAGTCAAAACAACAAAAACCAGTGAAACAGAAATAGAAAAAGGATTCAGTCACGCAAATTTCCATATATACATTGATATAAAATCATGCATTTTTGAATCAGTATAATGCAAATAAGTGGTTAGGTTAGTTAAAAAATTAGTGTTAGTTATAAGCACTGTGATTTTGAATGTGCATGTTCTTAATAATGTAAATGATGGTGACATCACAAGCAATGGCACATTTTTTGCAAGTATGTCTGCCATTTGGTGTATTAACAGAAAAGTACCAAACAATAGATTATTGAAAATAGATACTGTGTTTCTTTCATCCTGTGATTCCGACATCATGCTTGTCAAGATGGGTTGATTTATGATTAAATATTCTAGGAGAAATGTTTCCCAGATCTATTCTTTGCCCTTAAAATGATAATGTTCCTGTTTTCTGAGAACAGACCATAAGTTTCCCTTGTTGTCCCTTGAGAAAATTTGGCCTCAAAATGTCCCTGGATTTTATCACTTGTTCCCAGAAATTTTTCCAGATTTTCAGTGCTCATAATTTTTATGATTTTAATACAGCAATAATATACCATGGCTTGTTAACTCATTTTTATACAGTTTCCCTTTACTGTGCTCTATGAAAAGAAAAGATGTTTATTCCATCATCAGTTAACCAACTTTTGGAATTTTTAAAAGAAAATGGTTCTTATTTCATAACAGATTTTCTAAGCATCTCTTGTGAATTTGTATTAACGTACAACAGCAAAATAATGATCAGGATTGCATTAAACTGAAATACAGAGATATGCACATCTTATGGTTATAAACCTTCTAAATTTGCTAGCTTGTTGCTTAGATTCCATGCAGAGCAATGCTTAAGGATACTGAACACATCATACATCTTAGGAAGCATTCAAACAATAAAAAAAAATTACCATTCATAATATAGTATAATAACCACACCATCCAGCTTTATAATCATCACTTATTACTTAATAAAACAATCTTCATCACATTTAACTTATGCTGACCTAGTTGAATAGCCTGATAGGTTTATTAATTATGCTCTGTTGTGGAATGAAAACATTCATTAACATTATAGAAGGCTTGAGTTTTTTAATAATTTTCTTGAAAAGCTTATGCTTTTATGAATTACATAGCAATTTTAAGGTAGGTGGAAGACTAGTAATAGCTGAACATATGAAATTGTTTTAACGAATGTGTTAGTTTTTTCAAGTCCATAGCATGCCTAGTATTGCAATTATGTATAGATAAGTTCATTTTAAAGTTATCAACAACAACAAAGTTGTACATGAAAGAGTATATATACCTGCTCTACAGTACAAATAAGAATATTGAGCTTCTTAACTAATTGACTGCATGATTGTCTAGAACCTAGTGGATACGAAGATACTTTTTCACTGTGGACAGAATTGTTCCCCAAAAACTATCCCGTATCTCAAGATGGTATGAAATTATGCATAATACACTATCTTAATGCATTTTGGTTCACAAGCCCAACAAACTTCTCAAAACAAAGTAGACTGACCTGAGCTTAGGAATTGCAGTCTCTATATGCATCTTCCAATTTAATTCATAAATTTCTAGTCCCAAGGACTTGGTGTGAGGGACTTTCCTAATGTTCAAATATTCAGAGAGATTTTAGAATGTTATTTTTCATGAAAATCTTTTTGGTATCAAGGCTGACTTAAAACCAATGTGAATAAAGTGCATGAACACAGAAAACTTTTTTTCAATTCTGTAATATAATAAAGCTTGCACTGCATATAACACAGCTTACCATTTATAGCAAAACTCACCTCACTGTATAATAAAGTAATGCAGGTACTAATTAACCATGTCATCTGAGGAGGAAAAGGAGGATGCTGACCTCTTTAGAACTGTCCCACTTAGGGTGTCATAAGAAGTTAATACAGAATTTAAAAATCGAAAGTGGTTGCTCATCTAGACTTCTCAAAGTTTATTTTAAAAATATGGTATCTTTTTCCAATTCCTGTGTTAGTAACTTACATCCTAACTAAATTTCTAGTTAGCAGGTTAGTTGTTTACTACCTTATCATTATTTGAAATATAATGCTACAATTTTTTGATAAAAGTTCCGTATTTTACATAGATTCAATTTATTAAATGGTATGTACCATTTTATTACTTTGACATTACATGATCGTATGCAATAACCTTTTAATACATGCAATGCATGTGACACGTAACCTCACTGGCTCACTGGCCATATCTCCTTTCGGCTTTCCTTCATTTTTGCCGTTCTACATCCCACATCCGTTCCATTTTATGGGCGCGGAATACAAGCTGGAAATGCAGAGTTTCGAGGCGAAGTGTGATTGGCCAGGTGTTGTCCACTCGCAAAGCAGTATCTGTTTAAAACCCAATAGACAGCAATCAGCTGTCTGCCATCTTCACAACTGACTGCGAGGGGCAGGCTGTTGTCAGGTCGATTATCTACTGCCTACTCCCATTGAGCGTATTTTGTCAGCAGTTCTAAGGATACTGTAAGTATTGTTTAGTTAATTTGCACCAGTAATGAAAATACGTTTTATAAATATTAATAAAATGCATATATACAAACCTGAAAGAGTGTAAACAAAAGTCAGCTGGCCTTAGCTGTTCATGCAAACAGCTGATTGTCAAGGTCGTCTTTGTTTTGGCGTTCCTTTCCATTGTTGATTACAAGCCTATATTTTCACATTTTGAAATAAGCAAAACTGAAGGCAGGTATAAAAATATCAATAGAATCTTTCTGTGCATGGTAACCTCTCTTTTCTATCGATGGTCCATAGGCTTTAGCTAACAGTGTGTACTTGCTTTGTTCTTGCCATTAGCATAGCATAAAGTGTTCAGTATCGTGACGCTCCAGCAGAATTTTTTTTTAACTCGGTTCAAATGCTTTTCAGCGCGTTGTATTAGTCTATTTGTAAATTTGATATTTTATTTTTTTCCTCGCTTTAATGACTTGTACAAATAATATTGGTGAAATTATCTATGCAATCTTAATTTTAAAAGTTTACAAAAACAGCATTAACATATTTGTAAATAAATAACAAATGCATAAGCAGCTTGATATGATATGTATTTAGAAAATTTTATATACAGATATATTATAAACATTTTCCAAAAATGACTATTATTATTAACAGAAGGAAATGACCAGTATAATATCTGAACTTTGAAATTATTAAAGCACAGCGTTTTCGTCGGAAAACCAGTCCATAATCTTCGGACTTCTTTCGCACTTTATTTTTCATTCTTTCAAAAATCTTATTCATCCGAAAGATGGTGTGTCGATATACTGGCCCAAAATCATGTTGCAAAAATATACAAGAAAATAGATTCACTGCAAATGCTAAATGAAAAATTGAAATTTTCAGAAAAGACAGCAGATCCCTCGGATTTGAATATGATGAAAGAGTAAAGTGTTCTTGTAAGTAATCGCACAGAAAATTGCCTTTCATATATCTGGAATAGTCAAAAGGAACGCAAATGCTGGGGGAAAGCTTTTAATTTTTAGCTTCCTTTATTAGGGAGAAAAGGTAAGGAATTCTCTCAGGACCTCTGTAGAATATAAAGACAGAAACTGCTGATCAGCTGATTACTGCGGAACTCAAGTCACGTGATTCAGCCGTGCACGACGCATTCCCATGTGTGTTGCATGCTAGCGCCATTCATTGATTTTAAGCCTGTGATTTTCTTGTCATGCCTATTGATTTTTTTTATAACAAATAGCAGTTATCAAAATTTAAGCCAACAAGGCTAGTCTACGAACTTAAATGAACTTTTCATTACTGCGGATGTGTAAAGTCAAACTATTAACTTCAGGGAAACATCAATGATAGATAGGAAGCAGAAAAGGTCAATCTGGGAAGAATTCTATTGACGAAGGCAACACGAACACAGAATGGATACAAAATATCTTATATGTGGTGATTGGATTTCGGTGCACACTTCTATATTTTTTACCTATAATGAACAGTGTCTAAAAGAGCTTTGTGAATTAAATTTAATAATAAAAACAAAAATAAAATAAAGCGACAGATACTCCCTTGCTACACTGTTCGAGATGAACCAGAGCAGATTCCTTGTAAATTAAAACAAGGACAATAAATTTGTATTTCACGTCATTCATAAGAAAAATAGTTTTCGGTATATTGTTAAAAAGCGTTTCCTTGTTTTTGTTGCATTCGACGTATGTAACCTGGATTTAATACATTTTCCCGCTAATTTTCTGCCAGTCATTGATGTATTGTTGAGTCGCTGGTTATTCAAGAAAAGCAGCTAGTATAATTTCCCTTGGGCTTACTGCAGGATTACAACTTCAGTAGTGAAAAGAATATATTTTTTGCTAGCTAATAATACGAACAATTTACAGCATTTTGGCATAACCTCGCTAGCTCAAGTGTATCTCCTCCTTCTCTGAAAAAGAGAAGACAAAATTAATATATAAGTCAATGGAAGAACACTCAGTGCCTTATAGATGGTAAGGGAAAAAGGGAGCAAAAGTCTAAATACCTTATACTCTATAGCATAGTTTTCGAGAAAAAATAATGTATTGCGAAACATGTGAAGGGTCCGGAGAGGGGGGAAGTAACATTTTCTTACAATTGAGTTATTAAAGAAAGAAAGGTGAAAACCCTCTCACAACAGCACTAAGCATTACTGATTAGCTTAATTAGGATTAAATATTGTGTAAGATAGTACAAAATGTTTTGTTGTTGTTACATACTTTGTATATAATATTATAATAATATCTTTACTTTAATTAGTGCAATCTTTGAGATGCAAAAAACTATCAATGTCCACATTACTAATTAATAAAAAATTAAACGCTGCTGTGAAAATTGGTGTGCACTACATACTCACTGAAATTACTATACTTCAGAATTTCTCAATTGGAAAAACAGTATCCCCATCTTCTGTTGAATGACATGTAAATAACTTCATAGAATTTCTGGTCAGAATCTCTTAAGCACTCACAAGTCATTGGGCTTTTGCTTAGGAATGGATTCGGCTTTTATGCAAAGCTTCTAGTGCAGCATATTTTTGGAAAATCTGAAAATCAGTTTTTCTGAGTTTCTTATTCATGACGTTATAGTTATCCTACAGCCCATTGTATGTAGTTCAAGTTTTACTGTCCTGGAGCGATAATTTCATCTGTCACAGGTTTTGCCTGAAAGGAACATTTTTTCATGAATGGATGCATCACTGATTCTCCCACTTCTTACTGCTATTGGTTACACTTTTATCACACTCGCTACTCTTCTTCCTTTAGTTGGTCATGCTCATAAATTACAAATAAGTTTCTATTCGTATAAACGTCTTCTCTTATTAACACTAGAAATTGGGGAGAGGGGAGTTTGGTTAACATCCAACAATCTAGTATTATATTTAATATAATAACGTTTTATCCATTGTTGGTTGTACATTTTTCAGTCTGACAAAAACTGAACATGTGCACAAGATTAGACAAAGGGCTCTAATCGTCAATTCATGTAATGCTTTGATATTCCCCCCCCCCCTTCATTTGATTGATACTTCAAGCCCTTGTTTTTTGTTAACTCTTATAATTTTTTCCCACAGTAAAATGTTATTGGGAATGTAGTTAAGAATACCTTCTTATCGGGTGGCAACGAAAGGTAATTATAAAAAAATTAACTTTGGACCCTTTATGTGACGAGGCTGTTTAATATTCTGCATGGTTAATTTGTAGTAAAATGCACTAACTTACAAACGCTCAGTATGTGTTTGTTTGTATGACTTTATTGCAAAAACAAGATCATGACTAGTTTTACTCACTTTTTTTTTTAAATCTTTGTTAATATCAACGATATCTGAATATTAAGTTCAGAGGTGCCGCATCTAATTATGCGAACAGTAATGGCTCACAAAAAAAAAATCGGCTGAATGTACGTCAAAACACTTCCAGATATGAACAAATGGTAAATGGCATTATTATTTTTTCATTTGTGCTTGCTCAGTACATTATTACAATCGGAACGTATGAATTCTGATTTATAAACATATTGTAGCATGTGCAAGATAATTCAGAAAAAATTCGGCCGAACAACACGTCAACGTTCAAAATAGTATTAGAAAATGTTGTTCATTTATAGCTGGAGTCAACGCATAAAATCGTGGCACTATTCTTTTCTCTCTTAAGTGCTATTTAAGCTTGCCAACTTGTATCATATATTCGTCAAATTGATATGTGCGCTGAAATTAAAAAAAGATAAGGTAGAATAGTTGTTTATTCTGTGAGGATAAGAGTTGAAGCAACCATAATTAGCGTATTTTAATAAACTCTATCCAACTAATTGTGTTTACAGCTGCTCCGATAATTTCTGGCTAGGTGTTGATTATTCAACCAGTCTATGTGATTCTATGTCAGTTTCGTCCTTCTTCCTCCATCTGCGATCTGTGTGTGTGTGTGTGTTTTTTTTAACTACTTTATCGACATGAGAATACAAGGTATTTCGAAATCCTTATTACAAACTCTAAGGCATGTAGAGGGTAGTGAGTAGATTAATATTTTGAATAATTAAAACAAATTCAAATCTAATATTTAAATACCCCGCTTCTACAGGGTTAAAGATCGGTACTTGGTGACTAATCATGCAGAATATTCCAGACAATGCTATAAGTCATATCCATAGCACGCGCAATGGTTTATGTACTCATCCACCAGTTCTCTTCGACTTGATATTTTTACAGTGAAGGTACCTTGTTGCTGCAGCCGTTGATTAACTTTTGAGTATGTTATGGAGTCACGCGATGTAGAAAACGAGCAGCTCCCCAGTTACACCGACATTAACATCATGTCAACGTACTTATCAAACTTATACTCAGCCATGTTCATTGGTAAAACAGTGGCAAGCAAATTACTGGGCAGACAAGGTAGCAAATACATGACATCAGGTGATCGTCTTCGTATGACGCTCCTTATAAAGATGGGATTCATACCACATAGGTAAACCTGTTACTATGATCTCTAGGCAAAATCTACTCAGTCCCCCTCTACAACCCCTAGAAGATTTTAATATGGATTGCTAAACATTCTCCTTGACTGAGTTTTTTTTTTCTTTCTTCCCCCCCCCCCCAGTTCGACTGGTAAATAGCGAGCAGGTACACTGAACTTAAGTCCTTTCCTCTTAATTTATCATTTCATTTCGTGCATCAGCAGTGTCCCCGTCTAGTAAAAACGAGCATTAATCGCCGCTTAAAAAATATATACGAATATGCTGGGTGACTCAATCAAACAACAGCAGCAACGTCGGTCCTGGTGCTCTAGTGGTAAACCTAAACCTCATAAACCCAAGACCGCGGGTTCAATTCATGCCACGGTCAATGGATTTTTTTCGGGCGTAAAAATTCTAAGTATAGTTTCCTTCGGAAGAGAAGTAAAGCCCTGGATATCGTGTGGTTTATTTACGGCACGTAAAATAACCCCAAGCCTGAAAGATGAGGTCTCTGAGAAAAATTTATCGGTCGTTTCTCGTCCTAAATTGAATGGGACGGAGATGATCTGAGATGTTAAGAGCGCCTGTAATTAAACCAATTAACTCAATCAAACAAAACTTGCTAAACTTTGTGTGATACATTTCATTGGAGAAATTTGCCAACGGCTCTAAACATGCATACGTTTTAAAGATTGTGGGCTATGGACTTTGTTGGAATCACAAACAAGTTTGTATCTGCATGGTTAGAAGGTATTTTACCCTAATGACGTAATGTTCGACCATGCACAGTGATCAGGTCGAACTTTAAGGTTATTCCTTACACCTTAATTACCCTGTATATGTTACTCTTGGCTGCTGTCAAGTTTTAGACACGATCGCTTCATCTATTGCCCTATAAACTATCCGATGGTCCGCCGCTGCTCATGAGATTGTTTTCAGAATTACTCAAGACACGCTTGAACGATTTTTGGGACTGAATTAAACACGCCGTTTTCTCTCCAAAATAGAAAGGAAATGGGCAGGATTAATAAAGCTTGCCACATATCTTACAAGTAGTCCGAATCATTTGAACCTTTTAAAGACAGTTGCGTTATTATAATTACTATAAAAATAAAACAAAGATATTATACTTTAATTTAAAAGGCACCAGAGAGGTTCCATTTTAAGTGTTAACTCCTGTTCTCACTAAGAAACATCCCAAACGTTGGCACTGATGATAAAAGAAATGGTCAATCGAAAAGGAATTTTGGGAAGGAAGCGATCCAGCCTATGTTTAGGACACCTCTCCGGCATTTTCCATTGATGAAAATTGAGGAAACCTGGAAAAAATCTCATTCACGGAGGACGATCCTAGTAGGGTTCAAACCGCATTGAATTTGAATATTCTTTTAGTGTTCTTAGTAACGTCAGGTAAAGAGCAATTCTATAAGAGTATGTTTACATATACGAGGTTTGTTCAAAAAGTATCGCGAATTTTGTGTGTTTCCAAAAAGTATTTATTTATTCATGAATATTTATTTTGTCCCCTTCAAACTAATCCCAACCAGATATTATACACTTGTACCAACTTTTTTCCCAATCCCCGAAGCACTTTAAAAAATAGTTTTTTGTGATCTTGTTCAGCTCCTCCTTCGATGCCGCCTTTATCTCCTCAATCGTGGCGTAGCGTCGTCCTTTCATGGGCCTCTTCAGTTTTGGGAACAAAAAAAAAAGTCACAGGGGGCCAGGTCTGGGGAGTACGGTGGCTGCGGCATCATAAGTGTGTTGTTTTTGCCCAAAAATTCGCGCACAAGCAACGATGTGTAGAGCAGGGGCGTTATCATGGTGCAAAAGCCAATTTTTGTTCTTCCACAAATCCGGGCGTTTCTGGCGGATTGCTTCGCGCAAATTGCGCATAACTTGCAGGTAATATTCCGTATTGACCGTTCTACCCTGTGGCAAGAACTCATGATGCATCGAGCCCCAATCGAAGAAAACTGTAAGCAAAACCTTCACATTCGACCGAATTTGGCGCGCTTTTTTCGGTCTTGGCTCGTGTGGCAGCATCCATTGGGATGATTGAGCTTTAGTTTCCACGTCATAACCATAAACCCATGATTCTTCACCAGTTATGACCCCCTGGAGCAAATTTGGGTCATCGCGGACAAGAGTTCAACAGCTCCTTAGCAATGTTAATGCGATGGTGTTTTTGGTCGAAATTGAGCAATTTTGGTACGAATTTTGCGACGACGCTTCTCATGCCCAAATCATTGGTAAAAATCGAATGGCACGAGCCAATCGATATGTTTAGGTCCTCAGCAACTTCTATAACGGCGATTCGACGATTGGCCAATACTATTTTCTTCACTTTTTCGTCTGTTGTTGATGAGCTCGGGCGTCCGGGACGCTCTCCGTCGTTCACATCTTCTCGACCCTCTGAGAACATTTTGTACCACCCATAAACGTTGCTTTGGTCCAAGGTAGCTTCACCGTATGCCACAGTCAACATTCGGAATGCATCCGCTCACTTACTTTTGTTTTTCACACAAAATTTGATACAGATTCTTTGTTCCATTTTTTTTGGAATAGGCAAAAATCGAAGACGAGCCAAAACACGTCCAAGAAAAATAGCTGTCAACAATTAACTGAACATTCAAAATAGCCGAGCTTGTCAACATAAGTGAAGGACATGAGTACCAACATAGCGCCACAAAACAATCGAAAATACGTAGCCCGCGGAAATTCAAAATTCGCGACATTTTTTAAACAGACCTCGTATAGAAGGCATTATTGTGTGGTTTCCAATAATTCTTTGGATATTTATCATTTAGTAATATTAAAACAAGCTTATTCTCAAGATGTCATAGCTATAACGCTCGATGTTTTAGTTGTAACAATATTACAAAACGTAGATAATATTCCAGCAACGTGAAAAGATATCCTTTCTCCCACATTGCTTAGCTTTTTATTTAAGTATGTGGTTGTGAAAAGGTTCAGCTATATGGAACTTAACGCCATCAATGAGTCGGATGTAGTACTGAATGGTATTTAAGCTATATCTTGGTTACAGTTGGTAAGTACCGTCGTTACGTTCCGAAATTTCAGCTAATTACCTAGTATAATTTCAAGTAAACTTGTTTCCCGAGAGGGTAGAGGGACAGGTGGTAAGCCCATCACCTCCAACCCATCTAATGACAGGGAGCTAAGGTATTTATTGGATGTGAAAGGCCAATAATTTTATCCAGAAACCTATTTTTTTCACGTATGAAATTCTTTAACGTGCCTTAAATCTACAATACTTACTTTTTATATGCTGATAAAGAGCGAGAGATGTAGATAAATTTAAAAAAAAAAACCTTCATTCTCGAAATTTGCGGACAGACATGTGCAAGAACACATAAATTGCGCGAAGGTGAACGAACTTTTCAGCGTTATCTAAAGTTATTATTCAGTTATTATTGGAGGCGTTATCTGAAAGAGATTTCAATAATAGACAACAGTGGCTTCGGCCGAAGTTGGTCGCATATCTGTCATGTAACATTAGAATTAATTGGATTACCATTAAAGGAAGTTGCAAAAAACATGTTTATAATAATTCCCTATTCTACTTCTCTGTTAAAATAGTTGCATCTGAGGTTCTCGCCAGGAAAGGGAAAAAATGAACGAGATTAGGCTCTATAGGAAAAGCGTGATCACTTGTAATTCAAAATAGTAACAGCTATGAAATCATTCTAGATCGCGACATACCACATACTAATCATTCAAGAAAGAGCGTACTGACACGATTAATCCTGAATGAAAATGTTTTATATTTTCGAGTAAACTTTTGCGAGAAGAGGCAGAGTATTTTCATCTTTTGATTAGCCCCTCCCCCAACTCAAACAATGGCCAAGTTGGGCCATTATGATGATGATTAAGATGGGAAAGTTGGTGCAATGAGTGTCATGAAAACAGAAGTTCAGAAAGAATTTGCCTTTATACTGCTATGTTCCACATACAATTTACCTCCCACACTAGAAATCGAACTGGGTCAAAGGCTTTCATTTAGCCATGTCAACATCCAGTGTTTAATCATAAAGTAAGTAACGCTAACCAAAATATTTAACGACGTAACAAAACCAATTAAAATGTTTAATACTTATAATTTTCAAAAATTCATAAATTAATCAGTTATTTTAGAAAAAACCTTGCACCAAATTCCTCATTTTTCAGGAAGGAAAAAATCTAAATAGTACTCGTATATATGTATAAATGATTGTAAAACACCGAAAATAGAGAAATATGAAGGTAAATTGCAGCAGAATGTTCATATGAATATACTAGTTAAAAATTAGATTTTAAAATTTGGAATAACGATTATTCTTCAGTAAACTATGTATTAAAGCATTCAATCTATGTGATGTATTACTTTCTCTTAAAGAACAAATTTTAATGAAATTAGGGTATATATTACGCTTTAATTAGTTTATATAATTGACATGTTGGAAATGTAAACAAATAACTTGCCTTTTCTTGTTCATAAACGGCCATGTGAGTATTTCATTATAAGAATCATACTCATTGGGGAATGTCATTATTTTCTTTGCATGAATAGGAAGGTTTGTCACCATATGCTCTTGTAACAGGGAGCTCTCAAACCAAAGCCTTTCACCTGCTATAATCCCATGATTTGTAGAAGAGTGTTCAAAACGCATGTAAACTGTAGGTTAAAATTAACTTTAGTTTCTCTCAGAGCACCATAGCTTTTGATTTAAGATAACCCTCTTTTTATGTAGCGTTCGTTTTGGCACCAGTTTGTAAAAGTAATAGATATCATTTGTCTAAGTTTCATTGTAAATTAATAAATCTTTGTAGCATGAACAATCAGTGCGCAATATTCTTTCACTGTATATATTATATCTGATCGACTCTTCTTACTGCATGTTTTACTACAGCAAAGTCTGTATTGCAAGAGTTAAAAGAGTGATTTCTAATAGGAAAGAACTGCTTGAATTACTGGTACTTCCCTGTATTCACATCAGAAGTTAGGTTATAATTTATAAACTTATAAAAGGTACCTACAAGGTTAGTCAGGTACATCTTTTCCTGAATAAATTAAGCTCACAGTACCTTTTATTTCTTTTATTTCATTAATAAAGATCATTCTAAAGGGAAGGGTGTTAATTATTTGGTTGCTGTATCCATATTTATACCTGGAATAAAAGTCATTCCCCACAGAAAAGTGCACATACATAACAGAAGTTTTTCTATAGTGAAAACTCCTTTTTAGCAAAGTTTTAATAAGGTCCTTTCTAAAAGAACATTCAAATGTGCTGGTTTGAATGTCAACTGAAATAATATAACGGGAAGGAAAGAATACTATTAAGTAACATCGTAACCAATGCCACGAGCAAGCCAAAGTCACACTGCCCAATGCCACCTTTCTTGATCTATGCTTGAAAAGTTCAGGTTAAAGCCTTTCCTCGAGCAATCCGTTTTATTATGAAACTTCTGGACAGCTGAGCTGCGTTATGCTCTACAAAAAGAGAGCACGTTAAAGTAAAATATAAATAGCTACAGCTGAAATGAACTATTTTTAACACCAACAAATAAAAACAGTTGCTCCCTAGCGGATATCCTTCATGTTTCTTGCAGACTTGTAATCGCCAGTCGTCCATAGCTACCAATAATTTTATCTCTTACACAAGCGTGCTTAGCAGTTTATTTGCACTCCAAATAAATATTGAAAAAAAAAAAAAATGAAAACTTCTCTAATATATGAATGTTACAACAGTGTTTTACATGATAGCCCAGGTCACTAAGCTACGAACTCGAGAACAGAAGATCTGCGGTTCGAAATGTCGCTTTGACGGTTCTCCCGACCAAGTTTTTCTTTTTTTCTTTCTTTTTTGTTCAAATTTTTCTGACTTCTCATCAATGGAAATGTTACCTTAAACTTAGGCTTGGAACGCTTCCTTCTCCAATTTATCATTTCTGTAGTGACTGTATGGCATTCTTCTTGTGACTGAAGAGAGTGACAATCGTGCTTTTCCCTAAACTTCGTCCCCTCGTTTTTGTTGGGGAATCCTCATCTAGAAAGTCTCACTGGGCCAAACGTTTTTTGCTATACGGCTCAAAGCAGTATATCCAAGTTTCATCACCCATGATGATTTCTAACACAACATTTAACTGACCTATGAAACCTATAACCTATTTTCTTGCGCCAAAACACGCATACTTTCCACTTACAGCAGAACTTCCTGAGGCCAAGCTAATAGAGCAATATCTTCTGCATTTTACTCATAAAAATATCTAGAGATTCACGAATCTCTGGGTAGATTAGACGTATTCTCTTCAATCATACGGCATACCTCGTTGTCGTCCACTGCTGTTGAAGGTCAATCTTCACGTTGATTTTCAGTTAGATATCGGTTATGTTGAACTAGTTAAAAACAGTGACAGGGATAGAACTTCATCTGTAAATGCATTTCTAAGTAGATCGTGTTGTGAAAGGCCTGTTAGTGCTAAGTTTCTGTTGTGAAATGTACCAATAATTTAATCCTCCAAGTATCTAGTTACTAAGCAAGAGTCCACGTGTTATATGCTACTAAACTCAACATACTTCTGGCTAATTCACATAACTAACAATCGGGGTCTGAGTTATGAAGAGTTACCAATCTAAAAACTTTGAATGCGACTCTCGCACCACTGTATAACAAAAATATTTGCATTAAAATTGGGAAATGTGAGAATACGAGAGCGGTCTGAAAAGTCCTGGGCTTAACAATACATCAACGAGTATTTAACTTGAACCCTAATTGTATTTTTCAACGTAATCTGTCTTAAGTCCAGATAAGCCCCAGTGGCATTCCTGTCTCTGAACGGTTTTCCAGAAGGCCTACAAAATATTCTTCTATAACTGCAAATTGCTTCGTGATTTGATGAAAAACGCTGACCAGAAAGAAAGAGAGTGAGATGGAAGTAAGAAGGAACCTAACCTAAGGAGTAGAGGCTCCAACAATTAATACCTCTAATCTCGCAAACAGAATCCTTTCTCACGAAATTTTTCAGTTACTTGATTTAAAAGATTGTCACAGTACTCTCTTGTTATGGTTTTGCCCAAGAAGACAATGAAATGCCTTTAGCTTCCCATAAGAATGATATCATAACCTTTCCTGCACATGAAAATGAATTTGTCTTCTTTGTTGATGAACAACCGACTTTGTCCCACTGTTTTGACAACTGTTTCAATTTTGGTGTCCAAATCTCATCCATAGTTATAAGCCCATGCACAAAATCAATTCTATTGCTGTTAGCTCCAAATACTATCGCGATATGCGTTTTGATCAGCTATTAGCACGCAAAGTTTTTTCATATGCCATTCTTCAAGTAAAACCTTCACGTTCCATTGAAATGCCTACAGACTCTGCAATTTCCCGCACTTTAAACTCGACGATCATCTATATAATATCAATGAATTCTGCAGCTGTTGCACTTTTTGGGCGTCCTCTTTGAGGGTCAACTTCATTGTTTGGCATTGCTGAGATTCATAGCCCATTTTTAATCATTGCAAAGTGCGTCAAGCGTAAAATAAGTGAATTCCTCATCAAGTGAATAACTTTAAAAATGAATAGAAAATCCAAATAAGACTTTATTAATTAAGGGAATGAAATAAGTTATGACACTATGTGGTAATAGGGAAACAAAATTAGAAAGGGTTCTTGCAATTTATATTATTACAAAAGAGAACCCACATTTTTAAAATTATTATTATTATTGTTGTTATTAAGATTTAACCATAAAATTATTATTATTAATTAAATTAAATATATGACTACTGATAAACAAAGCTATACTGTGTGGGTACTTTTCAATACCATGTTTATGAACTGGGCACTTGATATTATCTTTTCATTCACTAAAATAGAGAGAAATAACAGAAAGTTTCAACTTAGCTTGTGTATTTAAAAGAGGTTTATATGCTTCAATAAAACAAAAACATGCTACTATTTAAAAACAATTACAATGTACTATGAAAATATACACAACAACAAACAATCGAAATTTCCATTGATTTTCAGTGGCTCTGAAATTTAATTTAAGTATTATCGTAGCAAAAGCATGTAATGCATACGTTTTCTGAATGGTATTAAAGAGCGTTCTTACATACAAATATAATTCTCAGACACATTTAGATTAATATTTTACAGTGATATATTCACGACATTTATTTTGTAAAATATAAAATCTATGCATTGTTATAAATATAGTTTATATGCTGAATTAATTTGTCCTTTTATTTTGAAACAATGGAGAAAAAATTAAACGCTAGAGTACTTTTTAAATTTAGGTTTTCGGGTTTAACCCTACTCCTAATGATGCGATTTCCCTAATTTTCAGAAACTATTTTTCTTATTTTTATTTAAATGGTTTTATTGTGAAAAGGCAAATATTGCTACCGCAAGATTTATTTTTAAATTTTGGATTTCAGGTAAACCCCTACTCATAATTACCCGATTTCCCTGATTTTCAGAAACTGCTTTTATTAATTTATTTTAATGGCATATACCAAGTATCGTTGAGAGAAAACAAAAAATTCGGGCGCTGCGCTAGAGAGATGCTTAAATTTTCCCTTAGTTGACCCCACCCCTAATGGTCCCAATTTTGGTTAACGAGCGGGACGAATCGTTTCTTAATTGATGGTTATATGTCGAGTTTCGTTGAGAAAAAAATTAACAGATGTGTGTGTGTGTGTGTGTGTGTGTGTGTGTGTACACTGTTTTTTTCGTTGTCATTTGCGGTATCTAATAGGTAGGATAGATGGAGATTTGAAGAAATTTTGCAAAAATATTTTCATGGATACAACCGCAATCGGAATTCGCTAAAAATGGAGAAGAGCTCCCATATACATTCATAAATTTACCGTGAATTTTCTTTATCGTTAAATCCGTTATAAAAATATCATTTCAAGATATTCAATTTTCTCTATTTTATGGAATACCCCAACATATCTGCTTTAGAAATCTGTATTAAATAAATTATTTGAAACAATGTATTGATATTTCAATTTAATGTACAAGACATATTTAGGTATCAAAGTAACGTTTTCGATTGGTAGGAGGTTCTCAGTGTTTAAATATAAAGGAGAATGGAAAAATCTGCCAAACTGCTCATGTTTCTGTAGGTCGATAGTCTCCAGATTTTGCTATCATTAACACTTCTTCAAAATAGAACGTGATATAATTTTTTCGTTCAGTGTCGTATATTTTTTGACGGAGCTAACAAAAAAAGTACAACTGTAATTTGTTTGTGCCTTATGTATTTTAATGTTGTATCTATCAGTAGACTAATAATCAATGCGTGTTCTATTCTGCAAGTCAATGACCGGGTCAGTCGTTTGTCGGGGAACTAATTATTTCTAACATACACAAACACATTGAGGAAATCTCTGAATGGGTGTCAGGGCTGCATCAAAGACATGCACAGAAAGGCAGAATGAAATGAAAGGCGAATATGGCCGAGAAATACTAACCCGGCATTGGCACCTTCTGAAAATGAACTGAAGAAAACCTCAGTCAAATTAGTCGGCCGTAGGATTTGAATGTGAAATCTCCCGAATACGAATCCCAAATGTCAGCGTGAAAGCCAGTTCATTCGGTCAGTTGATTCCTTAAAACCCCAAAAATAAAGCTTGAAATTTTATATTATTTTATATTACATAACCGCACACATGCCATATTTGCTAGGGAATAGTACAATCGAGTTTTACGGATTCATGTTAAGCCATACAGACGCTACGGAGAAAGTTAAAGAGAAGGACGGCCAAGTTCATCAAAGGGGGTAGAAAAAGTTAAAGAATTAAACCAGAAACCAATCGCAATCCAACATAAAAGGACTTAAAGGCTGTGTGTGTTGTTTATAAACCATTGACAGGTTTGGAGGTATGGGTGGACATTTAGAAGAGGCTTGAAAAGTTCACCTATTATGGAAGAAATGACCACAACTTCAAAATTAGGCGAAGAGAAATTAGAAATTATGATGGAAAATTTTCCGTCATTAACAGAAATAGAGGAATGAAATGATTTGCTTGCAACGCCCTTTCATTGGTATCCTCTAACCTTGTAGTTCAAAAACAAAATAGTACCTTACTTTTAAGGCATTGTTACAATATTTGGTATTAACTGTTCGTTCTTTCTGCTACTTGTATTATGTTGACTTGTTTTGCATTATTTTGCTGATTTATGTTGCAACTCTTTTCTGCAACGGGATGGTAATATTCATTAGCAGAAGTAAAATTCATTCATTATGTGTGCGTACGCTTAAATTTGTGTGTTAGTTACTTTAAAAAATAAGTTAAATCCCGGACGTTACATAAAAAGAGCATTAAATGTCATTCATATTTCAAAGCACCATGTCCCGTACATGCGAATACCTGTAGCCCAAAGTAAAACAATTAAGTAGGCTTCCAAATGAAAAGGCACAGGTCAGTGACACTGTTTTACTCCTAGCGATGCCATAATGCAATGTGCACACAATGGTAGCCACAGCCATTCTGCAACGGTTGTTTGCTGTTTTCCATCTGCTTTTCCTGACATACATACACAAAATGCATACGTTCAACAGATATAGCTGTTAACATGACCACGGGAAGGCCATTGTGTACGGCACATGCACACACCAATAGAATTCCATGCTGTCAACCGTAGTAATCATGATAATTAGTAATTACATTCTGCAATTGAATGCCGTAACAAAGCAAACGTGTATAATAAAATAATTCTAGCGTGAAACGAAGATCTCTAGGCGGTGAGCGTTTTATAATTTCATAATTGAAAGGTAGTTTGTTTATATGTTACATGCTATGTGTGCATTTCTTGAGAAATTTGACTTGCTAAATAAATCCTCCGTCACCTCGTTCATATTGCTGTTGTTCAGCCTCTTCCTTCCCCAAGATTCATCTGCATAAGAAAATACAAACTACATCATGTGTGTTGATGTAAGATTTTCAAATGATTTTTGTGTAACATTTTTAGCTACTTTCGGTCAAATAGTACAATAATTCTGTAGAGAAAGGATAAGATTTGAAAAATTTGAGACACGGTCGGAATTTTTCAATTCTTATTCTTCTTTCCCAGCTATGTTCCTCATACGACTAATTCCATACATAAATTAACCCTTATATAGTTGAAAGTTAAACAAAAAACTTGGATTATAAGTGATCATAGCATTACGAGTTACCTAACAGTAGAGAAAACCTTAGGAGGGTCTCCGGGATATATAAAACCAGATGAGAGAGCTCCATGCTTAGAACACACGGTAGCTCATTTGGTTAGAGCATCAGCACAGAAGCCTGAAAAGCCGTGGTTCAAATGCTGACCATGAATTGTTTCATACAATAATTCTGTTTCATTTTTCTCCTATATTCATCTACATGTTCCCATTCTGGCAGAATACAATCAGCCGAAAATACCAACAAAATATCAAATGCGAACATTCGCTTTCATTGGCGATTAGAAGCGAATGTGGAATAGCTATCCACTCAAGTATACTTCATGCTTAGGTTCATAAAACGCGCGCGTGTTCTCCGAATTTCAAAAAGCATTTTAGTTTTTATTTATTTTTTCAAAATTAACTTTCTGTTTTCGTTAACTTATATGAATATTTATAACACATTAGATTACTCCAAGATGTGTTTCAAATATGCAATCTTTCTCTCATTTGGTATTGATTTCTCAAGTCTCACTTTATTCATAATATACGTTATTTAAAAATTAAGTATCCATCCAACAAATCATACTATATTAACTATTAAAATTACAATTAAATCTATATTTTAATATTTAAATTTTTAAAATGGAAGAAAATCGCTTTAATTAGCGTGTGTCTTGATAGTTATTTATTATTTAGGTCAACTTCATGAGATAATTTTCATAAGCGAATAAATCTGTTTAGTGTTACATACTATAATTCGTTTTATTTACGGACGCTCTTTAACATCTCAGGTCATCAGCGTTCCATTCAATTCCCGTGAAACAACTTTTGCTCAGAGACCTCTTCTTTCAGGCTTGAGGTTCTTTAAGGTGCCGTAAATCTATGACACGGGCCCACGGCTTTAGTTCCCTTCTGAAGGAAGTCATAATTAGGATTTTTACACCCGGAAAAATCCATCGACTACGCTGGGATTGAACCCGCGATCTTGGGTTTACGAAGCATATAATTTGAAAAACATTGCACTTATAATGGAAAAACCAGTACTAGCAAAAAAAAGTCATATTTCAATGAAAGCAATATTTAATATAAGAAATATAGCATTTAATTTAATTGTGTACATTTGTCATTACAAAAATCAGAGTCGATTGTTGTCGATGACAAAAATGATGGTTGTTATTGATATATAGAAATATAGATCTCTTACTAGCTTCCCTCAGAGAATTTATTACAATTATGGAACCATCTAAATATTTTATTTCTCATTCTAACGATAATTATTATTATTAATATTATTATTACTATTATTATTATTATTATTATTATTATTATTATTATTATTATTAGAGAACACTTCATGTACTCACATTTTTTTTCCTTCTTATACAGTATACACCATTTTGAAATAATTTGTCAGAACACAACAATATATATATATAAGTTTGGACTAGAATAATTACACACATTATTGTTATTAGTATTGATATTTAAATTTCCTTTTTACTTTGTCTTTCTATGTTGATATATTTTTATTACTGATTTTTTTTTTTTGATTGATTTATTTAAGGACGCTCTTTAATATCTCAGGTCATCAGCGTCCCATTCAACTCAGGGCGTGAAACGGCCGACAAATTTTGCTCAGAGGCCTCTCTTTCAGACTTGAGGTTCTTTTTCGTGCCGTAAATGTACGACACGGCTTTACTTCCCTTCCGAAGGAAGCCATACTTACGATTTTTACGCCCGAAAAAAATCCATCGGTCCTGGCCGGGTTCGAACCCGCGATCTTGGGTGTAGGAGGCAAGTATGGTAACCACTACACCACCAGTACCGACGTTTTATTACTGTTAAACTCTGTTCTACACGGCAATCTTGGTAGAAAACTTAACTAATTTAAAATATGTGGCTAGTTATTAATTGCTAATTTTATTTCAGTTGTGAAAAGTAAACTCAAGTATAAGTATGGCAAATGTTGATAGTAATCTCAATGCAGTGTTGGCGAATTATTGCATATTAGTGAATTCCGAAGGAATATTGCATGTACCTATGAAACAATTTTCGAAAAATGTCTTCAAATCCCCGTCGATTCTATCTCTAGGCACCGAAAATGATAATGGAATGACAGTCCAGGTTGCTCGTTAACGCTCTAGCAGTTGCAATTGTTGTTTTTCTCATCAGCATATAACCATCAATTAACAAACAATTCGTCGAGTTTGTTCCAGAAAATTGGACCATTAGGAATGCGGATTAACCTTTGGCGAAACTTTTATTAAAAAATTTGAAAAATTGTTCTAGCAGCCACAATTGTTTTGCTTTTCTCAACAATATTCGGTATATTTCTTTAAAATAAATTGATAAAAGTAGTTTCCGAAACTCAGGGCAATCAGATCATTAGGAGTGGGAGGGGGGTTAAAGCGATATTAAAAAATTGCTCTAGCGGCCTCAGTTTTAATATTTTTAAGGAAACTTAATGTATGCTATTGAAATAAAACAAGAAAAATAGTTTCTAAGAATCAGTGAAATCGAACTATTAGAAAGGAGGGTTATCTTAAACCCAAAATTTAAAAATCTATTAATATTTAATTTTTAATTTTTCGCAACGAAACTCCGTATATGCAATTTGAATAAAATAAGAAAAATAGTTTCTGAAAATCAGTAAGTCGGGGCCATTAGGAGTGGGGGTTTACCTGAAATCCAAAATTTAACAATCGTTCTAGCAGCACCAACATTTGTTTGTTTTTTTTATTCCGAACAAAACTCAGATTATACCATTTAAATAAAAACAGCAAAAATAGTTTCTGAAAATCAGTGAAATCAGATTATTAGGAGAGGGGGTTTGCCTGAAACCTAGCATTTAAAAATTACTCCAGCAGCACGAATGTTTGTTTCTTCACAACAAAAAATTTTACATACCATTTAAAAATATAAAGAGAATAGTTTCTGAAAATTAAGGAAAGTGTACCATTAGGAGTAGGGGTATACTTGAAAACCGAAATTTAAAAAGCGCTCTTGCGTTTAATTTTCTCTATATTGTTTTAAAATAAAATAACAAATTAATTCAGCATGTAAGCTGTATTTATAACGATATGTCTTATATGCAACAAAAACATCGTCTATAAGATAGCAAAGTGAAATATTAATCTAATATGTGTTTGAGAATTATTATGTATATATGAGCGCTCTGTAATAACCTTCAGAAAACTTTTGCGTTACATGTTTTTACTACAATAACACTTAAATTATATTTCAAAGCCAATGAAAATAGACGAAACTGTCGATTGTTTATTGTGTACATTTGGTTAGTATGTTGTAATTGTTTTTAAATAGTAACATGCTTTGTTTTATTGAAACATGTGAACATCTTAAATTCACAATGTAACTCGAAATTTTCTGTATTTTTCTCTATTTTTCTGAATGTAAAGATGATATCAAGGACTCAGTTCATAAACATTGGTACATTTAAAAATCTTCAAAAATACCCATAGAGTATAGCTTTGTCTATCATTGGTCATATATTTCATTTAATTAATGGTATAGCATTAATTTTTGTGGTTCAATAATAATAATAATAATAATAATAATAATAATAATAATAATTCTAAAAATGTGGTTTCTCTTTTATGACATTTATAAATTGCAAGAATTATAATTTTGTTCCCCTAATATCCCACAGTAATACCATAATATTTCATTTCATTAATTAATAAGGCCATAATTTGGATCATATATTCTTTTTTTGAAGTTATTCTATCAGGTGAGGAATTCGCTTAGTTTACGCAGCTCCTCAGTGACAGACTTTCATTTTTGTTTTAGCATTAAAATAAGTATATTTATGCCAAAAATGCACTTATTTTTTCCCCCAATTCTCTTTAATTCAAAATATATTTTGAGGAGCGAATTAAAATATTTTAATAAAACCATTGTTTAGGTTGCCAGGTACCATGAAATAAAACCAGTTTAGATGGTAATGATGGGGAAAAATTTTTAACTGCAACAAAAGTTTTTCTCTCTCTTCCCCCATCCCCCCTCTCTCCCAAAAGAATATTAATGAAAATGATAAGAGCTTTGAACAATATAAAAAGCAGCCCAATGAATTTCCAGACTGTACTAGCATTGAAAAGCTCTGCTAGATTCAGTACGCATGCCGCTGTTGTATAGAAATGAAAAAGAAATGTGCGAAAGAGCCAACAGTAGACGTTCGTTGGTATGAATGTCATGGGTTCAAGTGCAGTGTTAACTTTCGCTACATCTTTGAGTAGGATCCGCCATTAAAACTCTCAGGAGCACTTTTGCCATTGAGAAAGTACTTAAAAATACCTACATACGACATTGCCTAAATGTCAGATGCTTATCTATGTGTAGTCATACAAATTTCCCAATTTGGCCCATAAAAGTACATCCAGAAAAATGCGGGGAACAACTGAAGATGCCAAGGCATAAGATATAAGGTTATAAAATATAATCTATGTGTATATTAATGTTTTTTTTATTAAAATCATTTTTAGCACGGATTACTTTCTTTGATGCCAAGTAGACTATGGACAGAAATATTGCGAACATTTAGAGTCGACGATATTATATAGCTCATCTTAACTTTTGTAGGAGTAATTATAGTCAAATGTGTAGCTATATAATTTACATGTATTTCTGTGTGGGTACTTACAAGGGTGGTTCATTAAATAGTACCCAACACGTTTTCTAAAAATACATATTTGTTCCAGATAGCTGAAATTTAATGACAATTAAATTATTGCTCCATTACAATTGATATTTCTACGATTTGTATGACTTTACGCAGCGTCAAGCGTATGTATGTCTTGTCGATGCCAGTCAGCTCTTAACCAGTGACCTCATTATTTGAATCAAGTCTCATCTTCGAACCTAATATCGCGTATAGCATCAGTAAGTGGCACAAGAAATGGAAATCGGAGTGGATGGGCAACACCATCCAACAGATTTTTGGTGATTTCTTCCCGAATTTTCACACATATGAGGGCATATATTATCGTGCAGGAATAAGCTTTCTGCTGGATTCTTATGGAGCCAAATGGGTTTTCAGGTTATAATGCACGCATTTGAATCGACGCGCTATCCACAAGAATTAGTATAATCCTGCCCCCCCCCCCCCAAAAAAAATAATTGACATTTCCGGCAGATGAAGTTGTTTCTTTCTCAGTATCTAGGTGACGGAAGATGACTTGTCTCCGGCTCAAACTGGTATATCTAGGTTTCGTCACCTGTAATGTTGCGGAACAGAAGACATTTTCCTTAGAACCAAGTTCTCCAACAATTCAGAACCGATTTCGTGTAACCTATTTTGTGCATAACTTCGAATATCCAAGAACCAGAATAATTACAAACACAATCCCTCGCTGACTGATCTTAGGGTCATTTGTTGAGTTGTGATGCACTGAACTCCATGTCGTCTAGTTGCTTGGCAGGGCGCAAAAGAGAAGCTCAATTTCTTCACTAACTGTTGGCCTAGAGATCTGGGTGATCCTATCGACTGTACAACTTCCATACACATAAAGATTGTTTACCATTTTTTATCCGCATCTTAAGTATGAATTACGGTTATAACGCGGGTCCTTTACGGACACCATTTGAACAGTTGACTGCTCTTCCGCCATCTATTGTAATTATTTGAAACTCCATATCGCTGTTTCAATCTTGGCTGAGAAAAATGTGGGCCGTTATTTAATGAGTGACACTCCTATTACGACGAGAAATATTTGAATACATTTAAGATAGGACCTTTCGCTTTTTGGGGGTTTATTTAGCAGTACAACTTTCTTTAATCGTCAATGATTTTATTTTTTTCATACTACCTGCACAATGACTTATTTGAACATTAGATAAGTAAAATCCACTCGTGTTTTATATGCAATGTGACAGTTAAATACTACAGCGAGTTTATCTTGAGTCCATATCGGGGACTTTTGTATAGAACTGTATATGACATTTTGTATCATACAGGTTTGTTGCATATAAAACAAATGAAGAGTGTTTACATTTGGAACATTTTATAGAGCATTATTGCAAGTCAGTTTCAACTTGGAGAAGTCTTTCTTACTCTGTTCTTATTTTGAGGATTCCAAATACATTTTCTCATTTACATTTCTTCTATTAAACATAATGTTTTAAAACTCCAAGTTTGTTGTTTATGAAAAAAAAATTAAAAAATGCAGTTAAATTGAGTCAACGTGCACTTTATCAGGTTTGCAGAACAAAAATTATTTTCGCTCGTGTAGCGATACACGGAACTTTGTCCTATGGCATGTACAGAATTCATTCATTTGTATGAAACACGAAGAAACAGGTTCCATACCGACCAGAATATGTTCGGAACACAAGTTCTATACAAAAAGTTCCCGATTTAAACCTATTCTTAAAAAAACGAATGGTTCCAAACTCCCACTTGCACCTTGCAAGTTGCAATGTAAAAATTGCGTAACTGAAATTCTTTCATTATTGAAGAATTGATTGAATTTAGCATAGAAAACTGTAATGAACATGAAATAATAGTTGACTTCTTGCTCTGGCTTTTTCTTTAAGATAATTGCATCCTAAGAGCAAAAGTATACCGAGCTTTTAATAAAAACACCCTATTAAAAAAAAAAATATATATATATATATATATAATGTATTTACTCTTTCTTTTTCACTTCATAGAAAACAGGAAAATAATGTTTTCGACAAATACATGGAAAGGGGGGGGGGGCTCTAAAGGAACCATGAACTGAAACAATTCTGTTAAAAGCTTTAATGAATAAATTGGAGGGAGAAGGATCACAGAAAACTTTAAGGGTTCGATGAGAGCTGGATGTTTTGCGGTTAAAAGGAGAGGAGCACAAACCGATATCTGCCCTATAGCGGCGTGACATGTAAGGTATTTCTCGTCATCAGCGGTCTACTTGCTTTGCAGGGACATATGCCTGGGTGGGTTTTTTTCTAACGGATTCTCTCGCAAGGGAACATTAGGCGTGATGAACTTCATTGTGCCATTATTGATTCATTGATCTCGAAGACCTCTTGCAATGGCAAGATATGTGAAATGATCACTCAAAAAAGAGGGAATAAGAGATAATAAATAAATAAACAAACAAGTGTCTTCATTAGAACACCAGGCTCTAATTGGATGTAGCTTGGGTTCTTGTTTACGGCACTTGATTTGAGGGGTGGGGATTAAAAAACTCCGAATATGAGACATGGCAGCGATAAGATTTATTTATTTTAATTTAGTTTCCCCTGAAAACCAATAATCGATGTTATTTTCGATGCCGATGTATTAAGGTTTGATCTTGCACTTTAACGAATAAAGTTACGGCACGAAGGAAGTTTGACGAGAGAAAACTGTCCTCTATCGAAGATCAGGCTGGCTTCATCAGTAAAATTTAAATTTAGCCCAGTTGTCGACATTTCATTGGCAAGAAACACTGCTGGTCATCTTGTTTTAAGCCAGTAGTGCGTCCTTCACGCTCTTCTGAATCCTGTCGTCCCAATGCCAGAATCCCAAAATATACCTTGTTGAGATCCAAGAAACCATTATTTTGCAACCGTGTGTTAGGTTGCGTTTGCTTACAACCATGCGAGAAGGACGGAGGAAATCGGTCAAGATCATGGGAAAGTGTTCTTACAGTTTCTAGCGTGTAGTGAATTCAAAAAATGTTTTCCAGTGAGTTTCGAAATCACCAAGTCTCGGTCATTTTCATGGTGCATTTGGTTGCGCAGTCGGTTTAAAGCAAATAATGTAGGTTCGACTCTTGCTTGAATCAACTGATGTCACGCAGGTATTTTGCCTCTGGTTACCGATTATTATTCATTCTTCATAATCACCGCAATCTCCACCCTGATGATCTAGCGTGGTAATTGACAGAGAGAGAAAATCTGTGATGAAACAATTGTTTCTTACTATACTAACGAGAAAGCGTTTACATCCCATTTCATTCAAGTGTCATAATTATATGCTGCTGACATTCATACGTTTATTTTCTCCTATTTCTCAAACTTACAATTATATTCCCCAATCTCCGTTGATAATACAACTAAATGATAAATACAAAATAAGACACCCAATATAGACCGTGCACAGCAGAAAACTGAAAATGTAATTTTATAAAATATTTATGAAGTTGTTTAAAATTTTTTGAGCTTCATGAATTACAAAGACTGTAGCGAAACCTATACAGGATCCTGATTTCACTACGTAATTGTAAACTTATTTTGCCGACGAGAAGCTACTCGTAACGGTATCGTCACTTGCTGAGGGAAATCATGCGCGGGTTGAAATTCTTAGCGAGCATTTTTTCTTTTATTATTTATTAGTTATAATTAGTAATTACTATTATACTACCCATTATAGTAGATGCTCGAAATACCTGTCCTACACTATAAGACGTGTTTGAATTATTTTTTAAAAAAAATTTGAGATATTCGCCGCATTTCAGCAGAATATTGTAGTAAACTGAATTATATTGTAGCAGCTGAGTGTCTTTATACGCATTGCCGATATATTCACCAAATGGTTAAAAGATTTTTGAGAAGTTTCTAATCGATGGTCTATTCCATCAATCTTCTCCTTTGTTTTTTCTGTTTGTCAATGTACGTCTTGAAAACTGCACTTCCCGATAGAGATGTCATTCCTGGAAATTCGCAGAAATCTCTCTCTTACAGTACTTGTACGATTTCCTTACTACATAACAATCGTAAATTAATATCCTTTGTTCAAACATATATCTTACTCTTGGCATACTCTACAATACGCAGACGACACAGAGTAGTGTAACACGCAATAGAAATGTAACTGAAATAGTTGGCGTGATAAACACGACTGAGAAAGTTCAATTGCCTGCGTCCGCGGAACTTTTAACTGCAGTCTCAGTGAGAAACGCGCATCCACTGAAGGTAAACCATTTCCAATAGTGTATACTAGCTCTGATTGCATATTGGAATGAGGGAATGGTATAAACAGGCTTTCCACTAAAAACTACAATCTAAATAACTATCTATTTAAAATAAATTTAATTTAAACATAAACCGCATATTGAGAGGGAAGTTCAAAACCAATGTCGATTACATTTTAGGCTTCAACCCCTCACCCCAACTACTTTGAACATTTAAATAGCATTCCTACGTTATGATGCTTAAATTGTAATAGGCATGCAATTGTTATTGTATATTGTTTTACACACACACACACACACAAAATCGTTGCCTTGCTGCCTGAACTACCCTTTTTTTTTTTTTGACAAAATAATATTATGTTCTGGCAATAAATTGTTTCAAAATGGTGCATAAAAGAAAGAAAGAAAATATGTGAATATGTCCAGTGTTCCAAAATAGGCTGTATTCCTGTAATATTAATAGTTATAATTTTACCAAATTATTCTTTTATCCTATTATTGACTTATATTTTATTCTGTCTAAATTCAAATAACAGTAACAACAGAACAAGTTACCAGCAGATGTGATATGAACTGAATCCTTAAGATGTAAGGTATCAAAGGTAGAAATATTATTTGAAATTTCAAAGTGGAAGTAGCTGGCGTAAGGCGGTGAGATCTAAGATTTTATCAACACTGGTTTTTTAAACTTCAGGCCGTTATTTGATTACTGTAGTTTTAATTTGGACATTATGGTTTAATGCAATATTTTCCATTCTTGCAGATATTTCGTATCTATGTTTACTGTTATCCAAGCTTCAGAGGTAAGATGGACATGTACTCAAGAAGCGCAGATAAGAAATGAATGGGAACCTCTGCGTTTTCTTCTACATAAACGAGACTTCTTTCCCAGACGAAAGCGCTTGAAAGAATAAGGAAGGGAATGTGCACTCTTTGTTTTAAACCAGAGGTAGACAACGTACTCATGCTGGAAGTGTGCGAGTTATTCTGCCTTGCATTACCGCTCAATAATTTCAGTATATGAAATCGGCATTTAAATCAGTTTGTATTTATTATTATGCAGATTATGTTTAATCAATCAATAAATAGCTTAATATTTTAAAATGCCTTCTAAGCCTTGGGGGGGAGGGGTAGAGAAACTATAGAAACCTGGAACTTATGTCTCATTGGCTGGGACAAAGGTACATAATCAGTTTAAGTGCTACAGTCAACCAGAGTATGCATCAAGGTCGTACTGTAGGTAAACCTTCTGTATGTTGGTGATACTTAAAGTGGTAACATGATTGCTGTAGCTCCAAGGACAAAAATATCACATGTAAAACTAGCTGCGATTTTAGCAATGAGGAAGAAACATTTGTCAATTTGTCAAATTACTAAAAAAAATGTAGGGGGATGCAACACACTCTTGCCCACCACACAAATACTGGTAGTAACCAAGATTTCATGATAAGAACAACCTTGCAAAATTTGTCGGTCCTGGTAGTCAAGTGGTAACCATACTTGTCTCGTAAACCCAAGATTGCGGATTCAATTCCGGCCAGGATAGATGGATTTTTCGGGCGTAAAACTCGTAAGTATGGCTTCCTTCGGAAGGGAAGTAAAGCCTGGGCCCCGTGCCATAGATTTACAGCACGAAAAAAGAACCTCAAGCCTGAAGGTAGGGGCCTCTGAGAAAAATTTGTGGCCGTTTTACCCCCTGAATTGAAATGGGATGCTGATGACCGGAGGTGTAAAGAACGTCCCTAAATGAAACAATCAACAAAGCGTTGCGAAAGGAATAGATTTAAAAACTGCATCACAAATACGTGCAGAAGCAAAAGAAATTAACAACGGGATTGCAGTAAAAAGAAGACTTTCAGAAACTGATATGATGGGGATATGGCAGTAAACAAACCATCGCTAATCTATAACTACTAAATAGGTAAATAAACTAAAATAAAGCAACAAGCAGTCACAATAGGTAAGTATTGCCTGGAAAATCTAAAATTTAAAATAACTTCTAAAATAAGTAAATGAAGTAAAGTAAAGTGACGAGAAAATCCAAAACAGACAAATATGACCTGGATATTCTAAAACAAAAAACACAACTAATGAAATATGTAAATAAAATATCAAGGAGAGTCAAAATATAGCAGTGTGGCCTAAGATAGACAATAGTATATTTTTCTATTTGCTATATAAAATACAAATTAAGTTGTCAATTAAGTTTAGAATAAAATTTTTAAATGTATAAAATTGCAGATTTTGTTATAAATTTCTTTTCAAGCAGTCAAACACTTTCTCCTCAACCCCATTCACTTAAATTCTTTAGCAGAACCTTCATTAGTGAAAGGAACGCACTACCTCGGTTATACGAATACCAGCAAACAGAGAGGATGTGGGAAGTACTGTAGTTTTGAATAGTCCTGGCGGATGACTTTGCATTGATTTGCGCAAGACAATTCTAGGAAATTTATGGTAGGAGCTGCATAAATGTAACAAACAATTGCAAGCGAAAAAGATGAGAGAAATACAGCTGTGCAATAAACCTTCCTACACTGTGTTCGAGAAGAAGTAAGAAAGACACTAATCTTACTCCCCTATAAACGCATAAGCAGAAAATGAACTCGACCAATGTGCATCTTTTCTTCATTCGCCTGGACTATTCAAATTACTCTACTTTTTCTTGATCATTTCCAACACATTTCCATGATGTCCTGAAAGGTGAATGTTCCGTTGTAACTGGTATGAGTCCTTCTGATTGTTTTAAATATGCTCCAATCATTTCAGTGGAAGTAGAACTTTTTTTTCCACGATGAAAAATGTATATGACAAGCTTCTATGACAGTTGATATCTTGAAAAAACATCTTGTTTTTTGTAACCAAGAAAAGTAAGCTTAAATACTTTTAAATGCCTATTTTCATTAATAATGAATGACATTACACTCTGTTTTCACTTTTAATAAATTTCTATTTTAATTATATTACTGTCTATTTTCAGTATTATAAGTGTCTTTTTGCCTGCCTATTTTTACCAAAATAAATGCCTGAACTTCTGGGCTCATATCATCAGTGTATTTGCCGGGGAGGAACCCTCAGGCTTGTATGTGTATGTTAAAGTTTTATCTTCAACTCCATTACAGAAATTGTAGCCGACATTGTCATCACCTGAATGTCACCAATATTTGTTAACAATAAGAAAAAAATCATGCTCTATAAAATACAGTACAGTAGGTCTTTAGATAATTAAATTGCCTGCAAAAATCAACATCAAAAGGAGTTTTTAAAGGAGTTGAACCGCGCAGTGATGACGTCACATCGCTAATCGCCTGACTGCTGTTACGTCATCGCGCACATCTGTGCCAGTTCGAACAGGCAGAAATATTTCTCCTCGACTTCTTCGCCCAGTTTTTCCTATGTGGTGATTAATGATTATATTTTTAATTTCATTCTTTTCAATTGATACGCTTGGAATGGTGCCATGTGATATACATAAGGATAAGTCGTCGTCGTCGTCGTCGTCGTCGTCGTCGTCGTCGTCATCATCATCATCATCATCATCATCATCATCATCATCATCATCATATAAAAGCTGCGATAGGGGTTGAACGACGTTCATATATAGATGTTGTATCGCCTTTACATTTGAAAACTATTCTTTACTGAATTATTTCACCGTACAAAACGATGCGTTCAGCATCTTTCGTATATCCTACTTGCAATAATGAAACAAAACATGCACTAACAAAGAAATTCGGCGAGCATACGCGGCGGATTATGTAAGCGTGTACTCGTACTGCATTTTCCTTTACAAGCACTGATAAATTTGTTGCTGATTTCGATTCTTAGCCTGGCATTATATGTTGCGCATGAAACATAGGGAGAAATAGAGAATATTTTAAGTTTGCAAATGACATTTTACGATACAGACAAGAAAATATGGTGCAAAATAAAACTTTTATAATGTTAGTTTATATCATGTCACTAAATTCATTTCCGTAAAATCTAAACAGCAGTGATGTTGCTTAATGAATGAGGGAATGGTTACGATATTTTGCAGGATATTATTTTTCACTGTTTTATTTATTGTCATTTTGACTGCATTGAGCTTATAGCGACATCTGTAGTTTGTGCGCGAATGCTATAGTTTATGTGGTTATGAATGAAATGAATGGATGGTACAAATTAGCTCGGAGTTCTTGGCGCCTTAAAGCTATCTGGCATTCACCCTCTCAGGCTAAAGAAAAACTCGGAAAAAAAAAAAAAACGTACTTACACGGCTAGACCTGACCGGAAATTGAATATAGGATCCCCAGATTAATAGTCGTAAACGCAACCACTGAACAATGGAGGTCATTCTGTTGCTGCTGTAAACATTGATCAGCAAAGCGGCACAAGCATATAATGCAGCAATTTAGTATAAATGCAATAGGTTATAGTGGAAAACAAGTTTATTATTTCGTATGCATATTCCTTTGGTAGGCATTAGATATAATATTTTTTTCTTCGGAAATAGCACATTGAAACTAAAAAAAACACTCTCTTTGGAATTAAAATTAGTATAAATTATTTTTTTTAAATGAATCAACAAACAAACAAAAAACGACTAATGTTTTACAGCAAAGTTCTATTATTTAGTTAAACCTCCATTGTTCTTAATAAGTTTGAACATTATCTTAGGCATTGATTGAATAAGGGTGTTAATGTGTGTGCGTGTTTTTTTTTTTTTTTCTTCTTCTTTCTTTCTTTAATTGCGGCCCAATTCGATTTTTTTGCTCCGCAACATTTCAAAATGCCGTCCATTCCGAAACACAGGCCTTGCTAGGATCCCCCATAAATTCTCAATTGGCTTAAGTCTCAACTTCTTGCTGCCGCCAGTTATTTCTTTCAGTTGAAGCCACGCCTTGATTTGGCAGACACGTGAATGCCAACGATTTATTGTTGAAAAATTAGGTTATCGCTAAAATATTCTTAAATCTGAATCGCATAGGACTCATTCCAGCGTGCTACTACACTGTGTTTATCTTAATCGTAGGGATAAAACTTCCGCCAAAATGTTTACTCAATCGAACTTGCTCTTCTTTAGAGATCGTGCCAATAGTACTGAAAGTCATCTGACCTGCCCAAATTAAACCTCTTCTCGTCACTGAAATTCACTTCACTCAGTTCTGTGGACCAACACTTGTGCTTCAGCAAAATCCATGCCTAGCCTCCTTATGGGCAGGGCATAAGTGATTTACTATGTCGTTTCTTGAATAAAGGTTCCTGCCAGAATTTTTCTTACGCGCCTGGCACCGACTGTAACTGCAAATCAACTGAACTTAGGAAGAAAACACTTCTTGAGTTAGATACCGTATTTCCACATTGCCTGGTGCCCTTACGTTCATCAATACAGCCTAACTCCAGGTTGTTGTCGTTATTGATGAAATCACTACATCTTTAGCTTTAATTATACACTCTTTGAATTATACAGTAAGACGTCTTGGCCTTTCTCATCTATTTGTCTTTTAATCTTCCTAAACATTCTCTTAGTATTTTCGCATCATTTTCACCACTAATATTTAATATTCTTCCACAATATCTCATCCCTAAGATTATCTCACTTCCTTACCTCCATCTCTTAGTCTCTTCACTTGTAACATAATGAAAGTTGCTATCTATATCTCTGCACATTGGACAAATATCTAAATGTTCACGGACAAATATCTAAATGTTCACCATGAGACCTCCATGAGGTAATGCTTGAGACTTTCATTCTAGAGATCTAGGGAATTGATCAGGCACTGGCTATTCTGCCCGTGTCCCCCCCCCCCCATAGTTTCCCCCTGGTCATTTGCGAATGTTCAAATGGATATTTACATTCCATACTCTCCCATTTCCTTTCATTTCAATCCGTTGGTTCCGTTACAGTTACAGAGTAGAAAGTACCAGAGTGAGGTGGCCGACACGGCGTGATAGTATATGTAACCGAACCTTATGAGGGGCTCGAACTTCTTGGGAGGGGGGGGGGGTTGTACCGGCGTCGGAGTGTTCTATCTGGAAACATTAGGGACCGGTCAACGTCCGCGCAGTCACCGCCAGTGGATCCTGGCGTCCCCCCAACACCCCATCCCTTCCTTCTAGAGATTCTCCCATTGGGGGTAGGATCAAAGGGCCAGTCTGAATAAGGTTCCTGTGGCGAAGTATCCTCCTCATCCCAACAATCCAACCCAATCCAATCTCTGAAATTCTTTAATTTCCCACGCAAATCCTTCTCAAACCCTTTTGTACACACATCCATGTATTTTTC
Organism: Metallyticus violacea; assembly: GCA_030762175.1. NCBI lineage: Eukaryota > Metazoa > Arthropoda > Insecta > Mantodea > Metallyticidae > Metallyticus > Metallyticus violacea. The sequence goes on along the minus strand of CM060845.1, from coordinate 37,604,957 downwards.
ACTTCACGACCAATACTCTTCTGGGTTAATGTCTGGCGATCTCTGGAAAGAACTCAAATTGCATTGGCCAGTTCTGAAACCATTTTACGAAACCGTCGAAGTACGGCTGAAAAACTGCGTTTACGTCTTAATAATATTGTGTGCCGATGTCGCACGAGAACACCTAACGATCGACATTTGAGAGTTCACCTTTCTACGTACTGTCACGCGAGTGTGGTGTCGTCACTTTGGGGTTAATTTTATTGATCAGTACATGTCTTGCTTTAAACGCTTGGGGAATAATACTTCCTTGGGGACAGTGCAAGGTCTTCTCTTCTGAGCTGTCATAGTGATTGGGCGTAGGTAAGAAGCTCCCGGGAAATGGGGATGGTTTCTGTTCTTTCTTAGAAATTTAAGGGGTGATTATTGCCTACTATGGTGACCCAGGTTTGAGATAGGGTTTTAGATTTATTTCATCTATTTATAATGTAAATTACACAGGTTTCAACATTAATTTTCTTGCGAGAAATTGTACCATGTTGCTGGGCTTTAATGTGATAATAAGTTGGTATAACAGAGCCGTTCAAATGTCACTGGATTTGCGTGTTATCTGCTTGTATTATGTAATTTTGCCTGCTACTAGAAGAATGTAGCGTTTGCAAGCTCATTTAGGTAGCTTTCTTTGTCTCTCATTTTGAAGCAATTTCGTAGTATATGGAACTTCGCAGAAATGTAGAAATGTTAAACGGGTTTAAAACCGTTACTGTAAGCAGTGCTTATTCCTTGTTTAATGTTTTAATTTATTCTATGTAAAATTTAATTACTGGATGTGCAGCATACAACTTAATTTTGTACCAAGTTACCTCAACGCATGATATTTGAATTCAATATGTTTTTTGATTATTAGTTACAATAAACCAGTGCTTTTCTCTTTTACCAAATACACACGCGCGCGTGCTTTTCCACGGATTCTCTAGGCCTTTAATTTTTCTTAGTGCGTAACTAAAGGGGGAGGGAGGGAAGATGTAGTAGTTGATACCTCTACATGTTTGTAGCAGATCGTGGTTATTAAAGTTTCAAAATAATAGAAGAAAAGCTTCCTATAGCTAACTAAAGCGAAACCGCCACGATTAAATAAGTTCAATACAAGTTTGTAGAGGTAATACAATTTCATTCCACAAATAGCTATTAGTAAAACCATTTCCATTTAAATTAAAAATCTGTAATTCAAACACAAAAATCAGAAACAAACAAATCCTTTGTCATGGTGATGCAAAAAAATCCCCTTTGTTGTAGTAAGCCAGTGTTAAAAATGGCAAGGTTTTGTGAAAAAAATAAATAAATAAAATTATTTTATACTTTGAAAATCCTATATACATTCCCTCATGCGTAACTCATGGCTTGAACACGAATGTCCAAGATTATGTGCTGAGAAATATGCTGATTAATCGTAAACATTTAATAAATCAGTTTAACCATTGTGGTTCTGCAAGTAGAAAACTCAGATCCAGAGGCTCTGGGTTTGAATCCATGCTGTCAAGCCTTTTTTTCTTTTCTCCCCCCCCCCCCGGAGTTTTCCCTTGCCCTATGAAGGTGAATGCCAGAGAGGTTTAAGGCACGAACAACTCCGAGCTCATTTGCGCCATCATTAATTCATTTTATTTCATTTCATCCCTACGGTCTGACACCTATAGTATTCAAATGAATCACGTTGCGAGAAGACCAATGCAGTCAAAACGGGGGAAAAGCTTCAAAAATATTCCAAGCGTAAATTATACTTCTTAAACTCAAGGTAAAACAAAATGCCCACAAGATAAGCTTCATGCCATTATGATCGATTGACTACTAGGCATTAAAAATACTTGCAGTTATGCAGCTTTCCAGGTACCACAAAGTTTGGAGTACTGGATGAATGAAATACAAGATCAATTGCATTTACATTATAAATGTCGTTGAATCCATGACAAAAAAAATTATAATGATTGCTAATTCAATATTGGACTGAAGATTCGTCAAAATGAAACAGCAGAATGTATGAAAAGTGTGTTATTGTAAAACGTTTGAGACCTTCCAAAATTAAAGAATTGTATCAAAGGCTATTGAAGAAAAAGGCATTCGGTCATAAGAAAAAAGGTAATATTTCACAAAAGTGAATTGAAAATCTGACTTTAAAATTTCCTTTCTAAGAAATTACACATTCTCCTTAGGGAGTATGTTAGTAGGAAAGTACCACAATCTAAAATGACTCCAACTATGTTTCGTTTATAACTTTTATAGACTCCAATAGACCTTGAGACTTATACTATAGTTGTATTAATGATAAGTTAGCACCTAGAAATGCCATAGTTATACAGAAAAGAGAGGGGAGAGTCACTGGCGTTCTGGAAACATAACAAAAACAAAAGTTATTTTTTTATGTTCAGTTATGTTATGTGCAACTGAAATATTAATGTATTTCAGAAATCTCCCTTCTATTGATTTTTTTTTTCCTTCCTAAAACTGGCCAACTGACAATAAATGTAAGGAAGAGCAAACTTCCTCAAAAGAATACAGATAAAATTATCTTTCTGAAGAGACATGTGACAACTGCGTTTTTCTAAAACTGGTTATCTGGCAATATATATAGATACTTCCTCAAAAGAACACAAATATAATTATTTTTTTGAACAGACATTGAATTTTCTACGGTATATGACTAATCTATATTTCAACAGGGATGTCTCAGGTAGTCACGCTTGGACTCGCATTCGGGAGATTATGGGCTCATATCCCGAGATATGGTGCCGGTCATTCTTTGTTTTTTGTTTGTTTGTTTGTTTTTTTCCCATGGTTTCTCCTGGTCACTTAGGCGAATGCTGGAATGGGTCTTTCCTTTCCACGGATTTTTCGCTCCCTCAATTCATTTTGTTGGTTCTGTTATAATGTCGAAAATGCCAAGAAAGGTGGTGCTGTGAGCGCTGGCTTGCACTTTGGAACGATTTTGGTCCTGGCATCTAGCAACCCTTCTGAGGGGTTCCGCCGGCATCGGGGTACTGCATTGGGAAACAATGTTAGGGATCCCGTCTGCGGAGAAGCTTCATCGGCTCTGGCTCCTAGCCGCCTAGAATTTTTTAACACTAAGAGCATAGGTCCTTCGGGAGGGACTTGAAGCCGTGGGTCCCATGTTGTACATTTGCGGCACGTTGAACATATTAAACAGAGGTTTGTCGTTCTCTTCACTTCGAAGTAATACCTTAGTTTCTTGCTAGATGGCGATGGAAGCTCTATGTTTACCACCTGTCGTTCCGCTATCTGTAGGAATATTAGCCAACTAAAAAAAAGTGTCCCAAGGAAGCCGGGTTATAGTGCAGGTTATCTATGTTATAGTGCCATAAGAGAGAAGTGTCACAGGAACGAAGGTTGTGAAGAAATTAATATCATAATTTGTTAAATTTATTAATTTCAAAAATTACTTTCGATACCCATAGATGCAATTAAAATTTATTTCTTTATTATATAAAATGCAACATTTTATATTTAATTTATTTCAAACCATAAGAGGTGAAAAATGATTTAGTGAAAAGGCGTGCTGTGTTGAAATGCGGACGAATTCGGGCAACTAGAGAATTGAAGATAAAAAAAAAAGTGCAATGCAAACCAGCAAGAGCATTCTGCGCTCGACCAAATAAATAACATTGTATGTGAATATTAAAATAATTTCTCAGTATGCCGTGTTTGAGATGGAATACAATGTATTCGATGCTGCCAATCGCTATGACAGATGTCCGAACACAAGACAGGCGATTTGGTTAAAGCTAAAGTGAAGCTGTATTATTTTTCGTCCACATTTAGGTATTAGGTGTTAGATTACCGCGCGTTGCATCATATGTATTCATACTTTCCATCCCGCATTCAGATACGCATGCGCAAATTACAGTCTGCATGTCTTGGCAGAGAGCCAGGTAAGCCAGCTGTTACAGCTCCTGGTAGAGTTCGGAGAAACGAAGGCATGGTGTCCATCTCTGCTTGGTGGGAGTGTGATCATTACTGCCCCTCTCAACCTTAACTGTCATTTGCCAACATCAGCTGTGCGTTGCGAACTGTCATCCGCTCGTCAATAAACAGCGTTTCGTGGGTACACACTCGCTTCATTTGGCGGGCAGGCGGGTATGTTAAAAGTTCTGCTTTGTTTGTGTTGTCACATTGGTTAAACCGTTAACATGAATGATCAACAGCTAACCACTCGAGTGATTTATATATCAGAATGACATGCGGATTATTTGGGGCAGGCAGTGAGTTTAAAGAAAACAAGTAAAGTGGGAAGGGTTGTATTTGATACTGCTCGAATTATTACACTATGCAAACGTGGGGGGGGGGGTTAGTTTAAACGCGTTTCAATGAGGAACAAATAACAAAAATTAATATTACATTAAGCAACTTCTTTGTGAATTACGCGAACGAAAATGCATTACAACTGGCCGCTTAAAAAGGAACATGGACAGAAACGTTGCTAACTCTGAATTAACGAAGAAAAGCCTCGTGCCCATAAAGCATCGATCGTGCAATGTGGAATAGGTCCCTGGATGTAAATACAGAGGGAGGGGTGGCGTCAGGAGGAGAAGTGAAGGCGGTTGCGTGGGAGATGATAGCAGCGGGTATTGAGGAGAGGTTGGATGGAAGGTCAATGAACTTCTTGCGCACAACTCTTTACGAAACCTATGGGCTTGATACTCTAAATGAATACTACCCATCGAATGGAAACAAAGACATTATTTTCAGTTTTTTATAGATAATTTTTGAGGTCGAGATAGGATGGTGCGTTGTTAAACAAGCTGTTTGGATTATAGACTAAAGAATTAGTTGAAGTATTTTGTTTACAATGAAAACTGCAATTATGCAAGCTAATGATCAATGGTATCATTTAAATAGGGTGATTACATGTCCCGTAAAAACGGGATTAGTCTGTTTTTGGGCCTATAGGAATATGTCCCGTTCGTTT